>NW_020769367.1:5394717-5429920 GCF_900518735.1 Pseudonaja textilis | reverse complement strand
ATAAATATATAAACCAAGGTTTGGGAGTTTGTAACTTGTAGCTTTAAGCACAAAACTGCTTGTAATTAACTAATTGAGGGTGCGGTTACAAACGGCAATAAAAGGCAGTAAGAGAAACGTAATCTCCTCTCTGCTTGTTATCAGCTTGCTACTGTTTAGTTTGCTACTGTTTGCTACAACTGTTTGAATACCTGAACGAAAGGACTATTTCATTGATGTGCTGATATCCTGTGAATACTCAGCGTTGTCTTCAAAAGGAAAGGTATCAGAGGAGAGGATATCTTTACAAGAAGATAAGGATATAGAACTGACTAGTTAATGGACTAAGTTACTGAATGGATATATTTGTGAATGACATATGGACTGATTGACAATGTTTAAACTCTAATTGGATTAAACAACTATTTAAACTACAAACAGTGTTTTTTGTCATCAGTGTGTGTAAACTCTAGGGCCCTTCCTCTCTCATTTGGCTGCCTGGCTTGACTGCTGCTGCACATTCTGTTTGGGGGTTTGTCCCCAAACACTAACATTGGTTATGGGCCCAGTGAGCACAGTCTAACTAACCATGATATAGCAGTGAGAGTTGGTGTGAGTTGCACATTACTGTAAAAACAAACTGTTTTTCATTGATTTTTAAATAGTTGTTTACCTGAAGAGCAATGGCACAAGTAAATTTGCCTAATCTGTCCATGATATCCAGACTAGATGGAACAAACTATGTTTCATGGTCAATGAAATGTAGTTTACTTCTACGAAGAGAAGGTTTGTGGGACATAATAGCAAACCCACCAGATGTGACTAACTTAGATCCTGATGTTGAGGAGGATGACAAAAAGATACAAGACTATAAACGAAAGAATGAGCAGGCTTTATGCATCATAGGACTGTCTCTCTCTGACCAGCAACTTATCCATATCCGTGGAGAGGAAAACGCTGCGAACTGCTGGGAGAACCTCAGGAAGATATATGTTCGAGACAGTGTAGGAGCTCATATATATCTTACACGCAAACTATTTCGAACACATCTTCAGAAGAATGGAGACATGTTAACTCATTTAAATTGTATGAAGAGCATTTTTCAGGAATTACAAGAAAAAGAGCTTATATTTAATGAGTTGCAACAAGTATACATCATACTGTCTTCATTAGATCAAAGTTATGATGATTATGTGACTGCTTTAGAAGTATTGCCAAAAGATAGTTTATCATTAACTGAGATTACCGGCAGGCTATTAGAAGAAGCCAGAAGAAGGTGTGAACGTGACCAGCTGAGAGAAGATAAACCTAATAAAGAAGAGAACTTATCTTCAAAGCTTGAAAGAAACCAACTAAGTAAATTAAAGCACCCGGAAGAAGAGAATTTATCTTCGACGGCATACACAATTAAAAAGTGTTTTAATTGTGGAGGCAGAGGACATTTGGCAAGATTCTGCAGAAAAGAAAAAAGCCAGAATGTAAAAAAGCCAAAGAAATCCTTTGAACTAGCCACGTTTAGCAACTGTGATGTGAAGAATGATTTATGGGTGGTGGACAGCGGTGCATCCCACTGCATCACGAGAGATAAGAAAAAATTTATAAAAATGTCTACAAGCTCTCAACATATATCACTTGCTAATGGCTGGAACCTCAAGGCCAAGGGAGAAGGTATTGCATACTGTCCATGCTTAAACCAGGATATAAAAATGTTGTATGTACCACAGTTAAAGGTGAACTTGCTTTCTGTAAGGGTATTAGACAAACTAGGTTATGTAATTACATTTAAGGATAATAATTGCATAATTGAAAAAGATAACAAAAAGGTAACTGCAGCTTTAAATGGAACATTGTATGTATTACATGATAGTAAGAAAGGGGAGGCTCAGACTGTATTTGACAATATAAAGCCTCATAATGAATGCATCCATTTATTGCATAGGCGTTTGGGGCATATAAATTTTAAAATGCTAAAATGTACAGTAGAGTTATCTGATGGAATAAGGTTAAAACCTTGTGATAAATATTTGCGTTGTAATGTCTGCTGTGAAGATAAGAGTAAAATATTGCCTGCAAATAGGCTAAATGGTTTCAAAACTAAAGAACCTTTAGAAGTAGTATTTGCAGACATTATAGGTCCAAAGAAACCCAGTATGGGGAGTGCTCGATATATACTGAGCATTATGGACCATTATTCTAGATATGGGTTTTGCTACCTAATGAAAAGCAAAACTGAAACATATCAACATTTCTTCAACTGGTTAAAATTTGCAGAAAGAAAGACTAAACGGCAACTGATAACCCTGGTGTCAGATAATGGTACGGAATTTGTTAACAGCAAATTCCAGAATAGATTAAAGGTAGCTGGAATAGAGCACAAAAAATCTGCACCATACAGACCACAACACAACGCATTTATTGAGAGAAGAGGCCAAACACTACAGGCAATGGTTAGAACAATGTTAACTGATTCTGGATTACCTGATTCTTTGTGGGGGGAGGCCACAATGTGTGCTAATACCATATTGAACAACGTTGTTAACACAACTACTGGTGAAATACCATTCACCATGTGGCATGGCAGGAAGCCTGATCTGAGTTACCTGCACACATTTGGTGCACCAGCATGGATGCATATCCCTACACAACTCAGGCGTAAAGGGCAACACAGAGCTAAACAATTATTCTTCGTTGGTTACCAAGCAAACCATAGGGCATATAGATTTTGGGAGAAAGGCACATCTAAGGTGTTAAGTAGTGCCAATGCCCAATTTCTAGAGCACGTAGGATGGGATAAGTTAGAACAGGATAAAAATAAAGAAGTAATTATTGAATCCTATAGAAATCCCATTAATTGTCCCTGTAACTTTAAGAATAAAGTAAAGAGAGAAATACAGGCAGAGATAGAGCCCATAAAGGAAGAAATAATACCAATAGCTGAGCAAGCTGAGGAACAGGAACAGGTAGTAATTCAAAAAAGTCCTCATACAAGCCCTGTAATTCCCAGAAGAACTACACGAATATCTAGACCGCCTGATAGATACCAGGCTAACACAGTGTGCCAGATTAATAAAGTTCCATATACTGTAGATGAAATAAAAATGTATCCTACTAAAGATAAGGAAAGTTGGTATGCAGCAATGAATAGGGAATTGAAATCCTTAAAGGATATGGAAGTATATGAAAATGCGAGATTACCTGTTGATATAAAACCCATTGGCTGCAAATGGATTTTTAAGATAAAAACTGAAAAAGATGGTAATATAATCTATAAGGCACGATTAGTAGCCCAAGGCTTTAGACAAAATGCCAATGACTATGACGAGGTATTTGCACCTAGCCTTAAAGCAGCAACATTAAGGGCAGCTTTAGTGTGGGCAGCAAGTAAGAAATATATAGTCAACCATCTAGATGTAGAAACTGCTTACTTGCACGCTCCACTAAGACATACTGTATACATGAAAAAACCTATTGGATTTAAAGGTGAAAATAATAATGATTATTGGTTGTTAAAAAAGAGCCTCTATGGTCTTAAACAATCAGGCTATGAATGGAACCAGTATATTGTAAAGGAACTAAACAATATAGGGTTTAAAGCTGGTTTAGCCGATCCATGTCTATTTAAAAGGGAGACAAATGGGAAAATATCATTATTACTATTATTTACAGATGATATTGCTTTGATTACAGAAACTAATGATGAAGCCAATAAAATAATAGCATCATTAGCTAAGAAAATAAAAATCAAGCAATTAGGGGAGATAAAGAAATATCTAGGTTTGAATATACTGAAAACACAGAAAGGTTTTAAGATATCTCAGGAGGATAAGATATCTAAATTGCTAATAGATTATAAGATGGAACTTTGTAAGACTGCAAAGACTCCAATGAGTCAGGATATTTGCAAAATGGATGCTCAAAGTCCCAAGTTTGATAAGGTAATATATCAATCTTTGATTGGTAGCTTATCATACATTAGCAATTGGTCAAGGCCAGATATAGCTTATGGTGTTAATCAACTGGCACGACATAATAATGATCCACTACAATGTCATTGGAAAGCATTAAAGAGAATTTTGAGATATCTTAAAGGAACATTACACCATGCACTGTATCTAGAACCAAAAGGTGATCTAATACTGAGTGCTTATGCAGATGCTAGTTTTGCATCAGAAAGAGACACAAGAAAGTCGACTTCGGGAACAGCCATAATGCTGGGTAAGACATTAATAGGTTGGAAGTCAATAAGACAACAGCATATAAGTTTGTCTACTATGGAAGCAGAATTCTCCTGTTTGTCGTTATTATGTACTGAATTAATCATGTATAAGCAGATGATGAATGACATGGGGTTAACTGTAAATTATCCTATAATTGTACATGAAGATAATCAGGCAGCAATTCAAATGGCCACAAATATTGCTGTAAAAACTAGGAGCAAGCATACAGATTTAAGATATTTAAACGTTAGACAATCTGTAAAGAGTAAAATGATACAGCTGGAGTACTGCATGTCGGAGGACAATATAGCTGATAACTTTACTACAGCCCAAGGTGCCATAAAGCACCAAGAGAGTTGTGTAAAGTATGGTTTTAGATTGTAAGGGTATTATATATTTATATCACCCAAAAGGGGAGAATGTTGGGTATAACAATGATACACCAACTAAGTTTGGGTGAATAAATATATAAACCAAGGTTTGGGAGTTTGTAACTTGTAGCTTTAAGCACAAAACTGCTTGTAATTAACTAATTGAGGGTGCGGTTACAAACGGCAATAAAAGGCAGTAAGAGAAACGTAATCTCCTCTCTGCTTGTTATCAGCTTGCTACTGTTTAGTTTGCTACTGTTTGCTACAACTGTTTGAATACCTGAACGAAAGGACTATTTCATTGATGTGCTGATATCCTGTGAATACTCAGCGTTGTCTTCAAAAGGAAAGGTATCAGAGGAGAGGATATCTTTACAAGAAGATAAGGATATAGAACTGACTAGTTAATGGACTAAGTTACTGAATGGATATATTTGTGAATGACATATGGACTGATTGACAATGTTTAAACTCTAATTGGATTAAACAACTATTTAAACTACAAACAGTGTTTTTTGTCATCAGTGTGTGTAAACTCTAGGGCCCTTCCTCTCTCATTTGGCTGCCTGGCTTGACTGCTGCTGCACATTCTGTTTGGGGGTTTGTCCCCAAACACTAACAATGCTTGCTGAGTTGGATGAAATATTTAAAATATATACAAGATATGAAACAAGGAATAAACTCCCCAGAGAAGCATATGTGAGAAGGCAATATGAGCAGAGATACTCCAAAGAAAAGAGATGAACCACTGGAATATAAAGGGAGAAAAATAGTAGTCTTGAAACAGATCCCTGGAAGAGTAAGAGATACAAGAAAACAATATCAATTTTTGACAACTAATCAAACATGGAGTGAATTTCAGATGGCTGATACATGAGGGAATATTGGTGATCTGGATGGAACAAAGACATCGACTGGATTCTATAGATAAAGCAGAGCAATTTTATGACCAGCATTTTGGGTCATATGAGGATAAAAGAGAAAGAGAGGAAATTGATGGAAAACAAACAAGAGGGGAAAATCATACAACAAAAGGAAGATAAAATAGAGCAGAACAAGAAAGTGCAAGGACAAAAGAACAGAGAGAAATAAGAGCAAGTAGAACAACAAGACCTATCTACAGGGAAAGCTATGGAAGAAGGAATAAAACTGCTGTCAATCAATATAAATGGATTGAACTCTCCCATGAAAAGGAAAACGGCTTTTAATAAATTAGGAAAATTAAAGCTAGATTTAATTTGTCTTCAAGAGGTCCTTATTAAAAAGCAACATAATAAATTATTGGAATATTCTAAAATTGGGAAATTATATTCCTCATTAGCACAGCAAAAGAAAAGCGGTGTGGTCTTATATATTAAAGATACAATAAATGCTAGACAAATTTTTGCAGATGAAGATGAGAATTTTGAGGGTGGAGATAACAATGAACTATAAACAGATACTTTTGATAGCAATATATGCACCAAATAATAAACAAGATTTTTATGAAAAACTTCACAAGAAAATTATAGAATTAGACTATAAAAATATTTGTGTGGTAGGATATTTCAACACAATTGTAGATGTAGAACTAGATTATAAAAGTAGTGAAATAGCCAAAAGGGCCAGAAAAACACTTCCAAAGACCTTTTTCAAAATGGCAGAAGAAATAGGCATTCAAGATGTATGGAGATATATATACGCTAAGAAAAGCCAATATTCATTTTATTCAAATAGACATATGTCTTGGTCGAGAATATATATGATATGGACATCACCAGAGTTAAAATCTAACGTGCAAGAAATAGAAACAGAAACAAGCATTTGGGCAGACCACAATCCAGTAAAAGTTAAGTTGAAATGACAAGAGAAAATCAATATGGATATGGCATCAATCAATATTAAAGGATAAGGAATTTATACAAACTATAGAAAAAGAATTGGATTTAAAAAAAAGACAGAATAGGAAAGAAGAGACTTCATTGCAAAATGTATGGGATATTGCCAAGATGTATATCCGGGGATTAGCTATAACTTATATGGGAAACAAAAATAAGAAAAAGAAACAAAATCAAAAGACACTACAAGAAGAGCATTTAGAACTAGATATAGAATTACAGAAAGAACCACATGAAAGAATTTAAAGAACCAAATGGAATTAATAAAACATAAACTGAATCTACCTGATAAAGAAGAATTGGCCCCCAAAATTAAAAGTGTTAAACAGAATTTCTTTGAAAATGCAAATAAACCAGGAAGATGGTTGGCGTATTAAACTGAAAAAAGAGAAAGAGAAGAAATTGATACACTGATTGGCAGATGGGAAAGGAGTTCTCCATTACCAAAACGATGACGAAAAAATAACAATTCAGGATTATTATGAAAAGCTGTACGACCAGGGGAAAATCCCAGAAGAGAGAACAAAACAATATTTGGAAAAAGCTGAACTACCTAAAGTACTTGAAACAGTGAAAGTCATGTTAAATAACGAATATCAACTATGGAATTAACAGAAGCGATTAAGAAGCAAAAGAATAATAAAACATCAGGACCAGATGGGCTACCAGCAGAATATTTATAAATATTTATATAAAGTATCTTATAAATATTTATAAGATACTTTAGGCCCACCAAAATTGGAAGTCTATAACGAAGTATTTTAGAAGGCGAAGGTACCAAATTCGTGGATGGAAGCAAATATTACCATAATTCCAAAAGAAGATTCAGACTTAATGCAGACAAAAAAACTATAGCTCTATAGATCTATATCTTTATTGAATGTTGATAATAAAATATACGCTTCAATAATAGCAGAGAGACTAAAAAGGGTTTTGAATGAATTTATACATTCAGATCAGAATGGATTTTTATCTAAGAGACAGATTAAAAATAATATGAGAATGATCTTAACATATTGGAATATTATATGAAGCACATCCTGGAAAACAAATAGCATTTGGTAATGTAAATTGGCAATTTATTTTATTACAACTAAAATTTATGAACTTTGGTAAGAGATTCGTCAACATGATTAAAACAATATATCATAAGCAAACAGCAAAGGTAATGGTAAATGGAGATATGACAGAGAACTTTAATATAAAAAGACACAAGACTAAGATATCCACTATCCCCTCTACTATTTCTATTGACACTGGAAATGTTAAATAGAAATATTAGATAAGACAAAGAAACCAAAGGTATGGAAATAAAAATGGAAAAACATAAGCTACAGGTGTTCGCAAATGATTTGGTTTTCATCCTGGAAGATCCACAAGAAACTCAAATTAATAAAAAAATATAGAAAAAGGGCATTGGTAATTACCTGACATGCCCATTCTCTTTAAGCTGTGAAGAGCATCCAGTAGTGGGAGGTGCTTCAGTCTCTGCATGTCTAGGCTGGGCTTAATTTGTGGAACACTCCTCCTCCTCCACGGGACTCCTCCCCAGCGTTCCCCAGTTTTGGCGAAGATGAGAGAAATAACCGCCCTCAACCTCAATGCCCTAACAATTCGTTGGCCGAAACAGGACCCCACCAGATGGGAAAAAGGGTGGGGCTGAATGCTCTTCACAGCTCAAAGAGAACGGGCGTGTCAGGTAAGTACCAACACCCTTTCTCCCACGAGCTATTCAGAGCAATCAGTAGTGGGACATACCAAAGCTTGGCCTGTCCTACGGGAGGGACTCCTTCTGGCCTGGAATCTCCTCCTGATCCCTGTGGACCCGTTGCAGAACTCTTCTGCCAAAGGAGGCCTCAGCGGATGCAAACACATCTATTTTATAATGCCTAATGAATGGCGATGGAGAGGCCCAGGTTGCGGCTCGACAAATTTCAGTTATTGGTGCCTGTGTGGCCCACGCTGCCAATGTTGCGGCGCTCCTTGTTGAATGAGCTGTTATGCCCCTGGGCACCTGCAGGGATAGAGTCTGATACGTTTTCGCTATCGCGGCCCATAGCCAACGGCCTATTGTAGAAGATGAGACCTTGCATTCCTGAGTGTTGGTCTGAAACGACACAAATAAGGCCTCCGTTTTTCTGAAAGTTGCTGTGCAGTTAACATATATTCGCAATGCTCACCTCACATCAAACCTATGCCATTGTAGTTCCAACCCTTGGGATGGTCTGGGACAAAAATTAGGAAGTATCAGCTCTTGTGCCCTATGAAAAACCAAGTTAATTTTGGGAATAAACGTAGGATCAGGACGAAGGACCACTCAGTCAAAACCGAAAACACAAAGATCTTGTCTGATAGACAAAGCTGCAAGTTCCGAAATACGATGAGCAGAAGAGATTGCTACAAGGAAAACTACTTTATACGTCAGAAATTGGAGACTTGACGATTTCAAGGGTTCAAAAGGGCCCTTAGTGAGTGCGACGAGGACCTTGTGATAATGGTGTACCTCTGGAGGGCGTAAATTTGTGGCTCCTCAAAGGAAACTCCGTATGTGTGGATGATGGGAAAGAGATAGAAGACCTTCACAAGTGAGAATTGACGCCAAGGCCGCCACCTGTCTTTTCAACGTATTAGGTGATAATCCCTTGTCAAGTCCCTCTTGCGAGAACTCTAGGATTTGAGCCACAGATGGAGAGATGGGATCAATTCAAGACTTGGTACACCATTTGCAGAAACTGGACCATGTGGCATTGTAAATGCGAGTTGTTGAGGGGCATCTGGCAGCTTGGATGGTGGCGATAACTCTGTTGGAAAACTTTTTGCTCTTCAGACGACTCTGCTCAACCTCCAGACGGTGAGGTGCAACCATTGAGGGTCCGGATGTTGAAGGGGTCCCTGGGTTAGCAAGACCCTGTCTGGCGGAATTCTCCATGGTGTTGATATGGATAGACTGCGGAGGTCTGTAAACCACAGCCATCTGGGCCAGTAAGGAGCTACTAGAAGTAGCTCCGCCCTCTCATCTAGCAGTTTCTGGGTGACCTTGGGAAGCAGTGGAAGTGGCGGGAATGCATACATAAGTCCCGGGGGCCAACGACAGTGGACCGAATTGAAGTTCTCTGCTCCTTGCGAGGGGTACCTGGAAAAAAAATCTCAGGAGCTAGGCGTTGAGGGGGAAAGCAAACAGGTCCACCACCGGCAGTTCAAATGTCCTGACCGTCTCTTGAAACAGGGTCGGATGGAGGTGCCACTCCGACTGATCGATCGTGGCCCTGCTTAGCCAGTCTGCCTGTGTATTTGACAGGCTCGAAATGTGCTCTGCTCTGATGGAAAGTAGGTTGCTCTCCGCCCAACAACACAAGCGCTCCACTTCCCGCATGACATGTTTCAACTGTGTGCCCCTCTGTTTGTTTATGTGAGCTTTGGATGTTATGTTGTCGGTCAATATTAGTATGTGCAGATTGTGTACCTGTGGAAGGAAGCTGCGGAGAGCCAGGTGTACTGCTCGAAGCTCCAGCCAGTTTATGCTGCACGACTGTTCTATGGTGGACCAGCAGCCTTGGGTTGTAAGCGATTGAACATGCGCTCCCCATCCAAACAGGCTGGCATCGGTGGTGATGGTAAATCTGTGTGGCTCTTTGAAGAGGCAGCCTCTGTTGATGACTGGTCTGGTCCACCAGAGGAGAGATATGAGGACCTTTGATGGTACCTTGACCTTGTATTTGGCGTTGCTTCGGCCAGAGCACTGGTACGGGAGCAGGAACCACTGGAGGGATCTAGTGTGGAGCTGGGCCCAAGGGATGATAGATATACATGAGATCATCTTGCCTAACAATTTTGATAGTTCCGCTAGGGACACCCTCTTAAGACCCCTGATCTCCTTAACTAATTGCTGAATGCTATTTAGTCTATCTGGTGACAGGTAAATTTTGCCTTCCACCATAGATGGGTTAACCCCCAGATGGGTTAACCGAGTCGATGGTGTTAAATAACTCTTTTTCCAATTTATTGAGAACCTGTGTTGTTGTAGGGATTGTAATGTGTTCTGAGTATCTCTGACTGCTTGAGGATCAGAAGATTGACCTTCAAGGATGAGGTCTGAGAGCTGCTACCGTCTGCCATTTCGATTGAAGTTGGAATTGCAGTATGCTTGTTATACAATGCAATACTGTGAAGGCAGTTGGCACGCCCAGGGTCCTGATCTGATGACAGACTGGTTTCCCTGATGATGTTTTTATTGCCCCCTTCCCCCCCCCCTTTTTTTGAATAATACCCATCTATAATGAGTCGTATCTCAGTAATAATATTTTATTGATATTAAAATATTATACCAAAGAGAAAATTATTATTATTATCATTACTATTACTATTGTATTATTATATAACCACTAATAAATAAATAAATATATATATATATACACGTATGTATGTATGTATGTTGTGACTGGAAGGTTTGAGTCTGCTGTGAGTTTTGAGTCTGATGTATCAGACACAGGCTTGAGTGATGAGGAAGGTTTGGCATTGGAATTGGCACCTGCTCTAATGAGAGATGCAGACGTGAGCCAGGAGGATGAGGGAGTGTCGGAACACCATCCTCTCCAGAACCTTCCATGTCAATCATGCCTCAGGTGTCAGCAGCTGATCCACAGAACATACCAGAGTCCTTTAGTGATGACGAATGTTGGGTTGATGCAAGGACTAGACGCAGGTTGAGACGTCAAGCACAATTTGAAAAGAAACATCAAGTCAGAGACTAATTAGAGAGACTGACACGCCCCTTCAAGGAATATAAGGAGGCATGCTAGTTAACGATCCTTGTCCAGATCAACTTCGTTAATTACTGCACAGCTTTGAAGAAGCCCTCTGTTCCTGTTCCTGATTTATCTTGCGTTATCTCGGCTTGAAGACAGTTTCTGGGAAAGCTGCCAACGACGATTATAGAGACAAGTTAACTCTGTGGTTTCTGGTATTATTTGTTCGTGTTTATTTCTTTGGGACATTTGGACTCTCACTTGTGGCTACAAGTGAGACAGAACATATATGTGTGTGTGTGTGTGTGTTCTGATTGGTTGAGGGGTTGGCTGCCAACCCCTCAACCAATCAGAACACAGCCAAACCCCTACCAATGAGAACACCCCCCACCCAATCAGAACACAGCCAAGCCCCCACCCAATCAAGTCACACCCCCACTAGCAGTTAAAAGGAAGAAGCAGCTGCAAGCTCACATCACTCTGAGAAGCACAGAGCCGAAGACACAAGTCTGAAGATGATGAATGAGACTTCATCGAAACGTTGCCTAAATACTGCCAATCTTACGCGGGAGAAAACCCGAATAACCAAAGATAACCAAAGATCCACATACAAATACCCGCGAGAACCTCAGAAAACAAATATATATATATATATATAAAATATATATATATATATGGCAATATGTGTATGAATATTAATTAAGTAGTACGATGTTAAGTGCTGAGAAACCAAACAGCCAAATTGAGAACACCTAAAGGTCTAGATTGATAAGGGTAGAGGCCTTCAACAGCTTCCCTGCACAGGCGGACACAGGCCTAGGTGCTCGCTGTTGTGCCGCTGGGTTGATTGGGCTGTGAGGATTAAGCCAACAATTTAACTGTAAGAATAGCCTCGAATGTAGAAAAAAACCAAGTCGAGGGTATAATGGTCCCCAGTGTTCCTGAAGGGAACCTCTGCTTGGGACAGAGTTACCTCACACAGCACAAAATGGAATACAGGCACGCGGCTATGAGGTCTTGTGAGAAAAGATGGCCTCCGGCCATTAATCTTTTGGCGCCCTCCCCAGCAGCAAACTCCCATGAAGGAATAGCCTCTGATGGCTTTTCCTATAAGGCTAAATGGCGGGAGAGGGTGGAAGGCACTAAGCATTTGTATCTCCACCCCAAGTGGCGTTCAGAGGGGGAAGGAAAGCGATACGACTCTGTTGGGAGCAAAGAGCTCACACCGCTGTTCCGGTAAAAGAAACTCTGTGGCAATCTGTCGGAATGGCAGGGGTAGAAAGATCGGTTGTGGGGAGAGGGCGCGGAACAGCGCCAAAGCCTCCCGCCACTTTGGGGCACGAATTGGCGCTTCCCTGTAATGTGAGTGATCTCTGTAATGCGAGCCAACATCGAGAGATCGCAATGCAATTAGAAGGCTAAAGGATTCTAAAGACAAGCTGATTAACTTTCAAACCTGCTAGCAAGGAAAGAATTTTTCCTGTTTTGGCCAAGGAAGAATCACAAGCACTGCCTATCTCTCACAAGGCTGAGCCAAAACTGGGGAACCCTGGGGAGGAGTCCTGTGGAGGAGTCCCGTGGAGGAGTCGGAGCGTTCCACAAATTAAGCCCAGCCTAGACATGCAGAGACTGAAGCACCCCCCACTACTCTGAACAGCTCATGGGAGAAACATGGTGAAGTTGCAGGATTGAAAATAAAGAAAAAACTAAAATTTTAGTTAAAAATCTTACAGGTATTCAGATAGTCAAGAAAGTTAAATACCTAGGAATCCAACTAGTGTCAAGATGTGCAACCATTAAAGAAGATAATTACTATAAACTGACTCAATAAATTAAAACAGATGTAGAAGTGGAAAACCTTGCAATTGTTGACAGGAAGAATAGCTACTATAAAAATGAATATTTTACTGAGACTATTATATCTACTGTATTTCAAACAATACCAATAAAACTGGAAAATATTTTGAAGAACTAAATAAAACAATATTAAGATTTATTTGGCAAAGGAAAAAAAGCAAGGATAAATTTGAAAATGCTGCAAGATGCTAAAAACAGAGGGGGCTTTGGGCTGCCATATTGGGAGTTGTATTACCAGGCCTCAGTACTTATATGGATGAAAGAATAGATTGGTCTGAGGCACAAAAGATTATTGACTTTGAAGGGACATGACCTTCAATTGGGTTGGCATACCTTTTTATGGTATGGGAAAAATAAGCTACATAGTTATTTCCAAAGACATTACCTCAGAAATGCATTATTATCAGTATGGGAAAAAATTAAAGAACAACACTATTTGAAAAAACCAGTCTGGCTCTCCACTGACTCACCCAAATGTAACTGATATGGAAAACATTACCAGATATAAAGATATCTTGAATGAAAATGGGGAACTGAAAACTAAGCAAGATTTACATAGCATGGTGACCACAAATGCAGATACAATCTCAATATGAGAAGGATGCTAAAATGAATGGTTTTTATAAAGAATTAACAGAATTAGATCAAATACTAACAGGGACAGATAAAAAACTAATAAAAGAAATATATAGCTATTTACTAAGTATCAAGATGGAAGATGAGTGAGTAAAGGAGACAATGATAGTATGGGCTAAAATGGCAGAAACTGTGGAATAGAAATTATAAATTAATCATGTCAACTGCATATAATGAAAATCTTTATAAAATGTTTCATTGATGGCATTTCCCACCCTCAAGGTAGGCAAAGATGTTTAAGAATATGTCTGCTAAATGTTGGAAATGCCATCAGATACCTGGTTCATAATATCATATGTGGTAGACATGTCCAAAAACAAAAAAATATTGGATAAAATACATACATGGTTGGAAAAATACTAAAGCAACATATTGATTTAAAACCAGAAATATTTTTGTTGGGCATGTAACCGGATAAGTATGACAAGGAGAATACATATTTGATTTTACATGTAATTTACTGCAGCCAGAAATATATTTGCACAACAATGGAAAAGTGAAGAGATGAAAATGTGATTAAAAATATTAGAATGTGCAGAAATTGATAGATTAACACTTACAATTAAGGAAAAGGAAGAACCTGAATATGTTTTGACTTGGACTTATTTTATCATGGTTAGGTGACAAAAACAGAAGTTAGAAACGTGGAAATAGAAGAAAAAGATCAATGAAAAAAGAGAGGCTTGTTAAAATGGATAAGCAAGTATCAGTATTATTATTATGATCATTATGATAAAATGAATATCAATGTAGTGAACATTGTTGTAAACACTTTGATGATTATTTCCTAAAACTATTTGTACCCAGACAACACACTGTTTAACTAAAAATTGAACTTTTATATGTTATGAAATAAAAAACTTTATGCAAAAAAAAAAGAATGCGGCAATGGAAAAAGCTCAAACATATGTCTGTTTCTAAAACTACCTGAGAAGTTTCAATTGGACAGTGACTGATTATAGAGGAGTTGAAGAGGGAAAAAGGAAGGTTAATTACAATGTTATTACACCTAGCCAACAGATTCTCTGTGCTCTATTCTGTAACCGCTTTATAATCAGTTCAGGATACTCTTGGAAAAAGAACTGAACCAGAAGTCTTTCTTTGCTAATTAGTTTAAATGGGATGTATGACACAATGAATCTGTAAACATTGAACCAAAGGGCATGAAGTTCTTAACAGAAAAAAAGTTCTCTCACACATTGTCTGCTTCTTTGTAAAACCTTAAGGGGGAGGAGGACTTGTATCAAGTTTCTGTATGAGTCAGATGAAAGTTCTTCTCAAAGAACTTCAAAGATTTTTATAAATGTGTTCAAAATCATAAAGTGATATTTGAGGTGAAGCCTTGCCTGAAGAATTCCAGCCAACTTTTGATTAATGACAAAAGGACAAATACTAGTGAATTTAGTTATTCTGTGTGAGGGAAAGGTGCTATTTATTGAACATGGGCCAAGAATGAGGAAACTGTCTGCTAATCAAACAATTATATCTAGGATTAGAACCACCATGGTTAATATTCATGCCAACACAGCTTTGAATGCATGTTAGCACAATGTCTGTGGTTAGACTGTTGCATATGTATGGCCTCCACTGCATGGTATCACAGGTTAATTATTTCAACTACTGACAAACCTCCAAAGTGTTATGGGAATAATCCAACTTACCACAACAGGCTGTCTGAAATATTCATCTACTGCTGCACCTCGGAGTGCTGACAAATCTACCCCATGAAAAGATGGCTGATACCTACAATATAAGATACCACCAACTGATAAGATGAAAAATATAAAACAAAATATTAAATATTAAAGAAATTCAAGAGGAAACTGATGCAAGATTTGAAAAGAAACACGTCGCACATACATTGGCTTCATCTGAAAAAAAAAACATTCTGGAAAGATAGCTATGGCAGTGCAGAACACCCAGAAAAACCTGCCTGCTACTTAACTAAAGTAGGCAGAACAGGCAGCACCAAGTTCAAATGAAACCAGAGATTGTTCATGTTGTTCAACACTACAGCAACAAATTCCATAGCTCCTCTTCATACATGTCAAATCTTATATATTTGGGGTGACCCAAGTGGGGAAGTTTGAAGTATAAGTATCTGGTTTTTGTGGGATAAAGAGAAAAGACGCACCAAAAGTTAGCTTTTGTGAACTGTTCCATGTATAGCTGTTCATCTGTAAATGGGGCTAGATGGACATCGCCAATAGTTGGAAACATATTTCCTGAAATGGAGCAGAAGACAACATATATTTATAGTTTTATTTGATTTTTTGAATAGAAACATTTTATCTTGTTTTTCAATTTCAATAAAATCTCTGAAGTTTAATCAAATATGTTTTAAAAACCAAACAAAACAGGAGGTCAATTATTAAGACTGATAAGATATCAAAACAGAATAAAAGCAAGTTAACAAATCAAATTAAAATTCTATCCCACCTCATTTTTGTTTTGTTTTTGTTTAACATACTGGCTGGCAAATTCGAAGGAACTCAAAAATTTGCATACAATATGTATTCTTGACTTCACCTAGTAAAGCTATCTTGTACTATTAATGGTACAAAATTACAAGTATGGAAAACATTTCAAGTTAAAGCATTAACATAAAATAGGCTATTCTACTTACTGAAAATGTTCAATTCAAGAGAATTCTATTCATGAAATGGCCCACCACCAAAATGTTTTGGTAAAATCTGAGTAGTCCATTTGAAAAGGTTTGAAACCCCCGGTATATTTTTGCTTAGAACCCCAAATTCTCTTTGCATCCTGACCAAAGCACTTGAAAGACAGCCACAGCACATCAATAGGAACAGCCTCACAGAAAGGGACTGATAGACAATCAAGTTTAATCAAATCAGTGCTTCAAAACTGAACCTGAAGCCCTGGCTATTTCAAATGGGAATGGTTATTTTTCATGAAGGATTGATGTTTCTTCCTATTACTCATCATTCTTTCTTTTCAAAAATTATATGTATAGAATAAGATATAAGTATATGGGCATAAGTAAAAGCACCATACAGAGGATCACCACTACCGATTTTTGTTAATCTTATTAATTAAAAAATTATGGTGCTAGACAATTATGGTGCTATACAATAATTGTAATAGCCAATTCCAGCAGTTGAGTGCTGATCAACTTGAAAGCAATCTAAGATCATTCAAATACTGTATAAGGGAATGTTCATTACATCTTTGGAGGGTTTTTTAATACGAGAAGGGTACTGGTATTGGGAGAATACTGATAAATGGACCAAAATAGAATTTATGGATGAAGTTATTCTTAATATAAAAAAACTGCAAGAATCTAAAAAATCTTCATAAACCTAGCATATTTAAAATCATTCATTGAAAATACTGCTTATCTACAGGAGACTCATTTAATAGAACAGGTTAAATTTCTATTAATGAAGTAGAAACAGGTTAGAAGCAGGATGCAGCAGGTTCCAATAATTACTTTGATTAAAAACTAGCTTCTCTACCAAGTCTTGCCATGCTTTCTAAAGCGCCTGTAGGCCAGACAAGGAATATTGGATGGAAGCTGAACAAGGAGAGATTTAACCTGGAAATAAGGAGAAACTTTGAGAAAAATCAACCAATGGAACAGCTTGCCCTCAGGAGGTGTGGGAGCTTCATCACTTGAGATTTTCAAGAAGAGATTGGATTGCCATTTGTCCGAAATGATGTAGGGTCTCCTGCTTGGGTGGGGGGTTGGACTAGATGACCTATAAGGTCCCTTCCAACTCTGATTATTTGTTATCTGCCTCACTGTGGCCAGGGGTATTTGTATGTTTCTGGGAGGGATGTCAGGAGTGTATGCCAAATCTATATATTCTCATCAGGATCATCCAAAGCATTAAGGTCATCCTAGCTGCCTAGTGAAAGCAAGCAAATATCTACTTTGGGCAGAAACGATATAAGAAAATGCTGGAGGCATTTTAGTGACAACAGCAAAGGGATCCATTCATACTGCATGGAAGAAGGCAGTGTTAAATCACTCCTGTACCTTTACTAAAAAAAACCCACATGGACAGAAAATATAACAGATTTTTTTGGGGGGGTGGGGTGGGTTTAAATAAAATAACTAAATTTGTTTGGGCCAGGGAAAAAGCTAGAATTAAAATGAAACTGTTGCAGGATAAAAGAGAAAGGGGTGGCTTTGGACTTCCAGATTGGGAGATATATTATCAGGCGGCAGCTATGGTATGGATAAAAGATTGGATCAACCTAGAGAATAAAAAGATATTACTAATAAAAGGACATAACCTGCAAAGAGGGTGGCATAGTTTTCTATGGAAGGGAAAAAAACAACACGCCTACTTTCAAAGGCATCAAATTAGGGATGCACTTATTCAAGTGTGGGATAAAATCAAGAAGGACCACTATACTAATATACCAAGTTGGCTGTGGACGATGGAGGCATTAATATACCAAATGCAATGGATCTGGCTAAAATGAGGAATTACAAGGATTTGCTTGATAAACAAGGAAAATTAAAAACAATACAGGAATTAAAACAGCAAAATATAGACACTGACTGGTGGCCTTACATGCAGGTACAAGCAAGGTACAAAAAAGATAAGGAAGAATATGGATTTTACATGAACCAACTACAATTCGATAAAATTATCCAAGGAACAGAGAAAAAGATGGTATCTAAATTATATAACTTTCTTTTGAACTTTAAAAAGGAAGAAGAGGTGGTTAAAGAAACGATGGTAGCCTGGGCGAAAAATGTGGGACATAATATACAATTGGAATATTGGGAAAGAATGTGGGGGGGAAATTATAGACTAACACTATCTACAGTGTGTAAAGAAAATATGTACAAAATGTTTCATAGGTGGCATCAACCCCCCACCAGTTTGGTAAAGATGTTTGCAAACCAAAACCCAGAATGCTGGAAATGCAAGAATAAACAGGGTACATACTTTCATATGTGGTGAACCTGCTCAGAAGCAAAAAAAAAATACTGGAGTAAGATTCGAAAGTGGTTAGAAGAAATAACAAAGCAAAAAACTGAATTTCGACCAGAACTGTTCCTATTAGGCATAAGTAAGGGAGAATATAGCAAGACTGACAGATATATTATTTTACATATAACAACTGCTGCATTGCACTGGAAACAGGGAGATATACCACAAGAGGGAGCAGTGACAAGGAAAATTCTAGACTGCACAGAAATCAACAGGCTGACTTTAGAGTTAAAGGATAGAGAGGAATCGATACATTATTCAGTCTGGGACACCTGGTATATATTTTTTGAGAATAGAAAGAAAAGTAATATTGTAATTACTTAAAGAATATGAAGCTATATATACTGAATGTAGAATTAACAGAAAATGTACTATGTAACAAGTGGTATAAGCAAGGAGTAAGGAATAGAGAATTAATAGAAAAAGTAATATGTAATAATTGCAATGTAATAGAAAATTAAGTATAAGAATATGGTTAAGAAATGTAAATGATGTCTTCAACATTGATGCAATTGTTTTTCTATGTTTTTAAATGGTTGGAAAACTGAGTAAAGTTTATATTTAAAAAAAATAAAATAAAACTGAGAGAAAATGCAAGCAAGATGTGCTACTTCATGACTGTAATGCAAAACTTGGAAACATTCATGAGGAAAATGTATTTGGAGTATAAGACTTAGGAAAACCAAATAAAGCAGAACACCACCTTATCAATTTCTGCCATTCCAACGAATTAATCACACTAAAGTCTGTCTTCAAACAAACAATACATAAATATATAAACCAAGGGCATTTGCAGACACTTTGGTTTTAATTTTGGAAAAGCCTATGGAATAATTGAGGTATTAATGGAAGAGTTCAAGCAATTTTGTACATTAGCTGGATTTAATCTGTCCTCTGAAGATGTTAACAAAATATGAAGATGGAAAATAAAAATAAATTATTGCACAAACTCATTTTCAGATTGAGAAAACAGTAAAATATCTAGATTTTTTTTCTTCCATTCAATCGTGTCTGATTCTCAGAGACTCCCTGGACTGCAGTTTTCTTGACAAGGTTTTTCAGAAACAGCCTGTCATTGCCTTCTTCCTAGAGATGAAAAAAACTGGCTGGTCCAATAACAATCAAGAAGCTTTGTGCCTAAAATGGGTCTAGAAATCCTGGTCTCTTGTTTTCTAGCCTGTTACCTTAACTATTATCCTGAACTGGCTCTCTAAGTGAAAACCTTTAGATCTTCAGACGAATACTCTTCCAATGAGCTATTTTGGCTTGTGCTAGCTATAAATTCTCCATTCTAAGAGCTATTGCTACTTTATTCTATCATACCAGTGAACAAATGTATGACTGAAACTCACTGTTTAATAGTATATCAGATATGACTCACTATTTAAAAAAGTGTCAATACAAGCAGTCCTTGACTTACAACTGGTCATTTAACAACTTGTTCAGTTACAACTTGTTCTTCAAACAATATCATACCACCTGTCCCCTCACAGTCACATGGCCAAGAATGGATTCAGACTTATAACTGCATTGTTTGTTTAACTTATTTGTCTAATGACTGCCATAAAAACAATTGTAAGTGGATACTCCAACCTATGACTGTCATGAGTTATGACTGAAATTCTAGTCCCAATTGTTGTTGAAAGTTAATAACTACTTGTAATAATACAGCAGGAAGGTAGTTAGTGAATGATGAGAATATAACCAGTGTTACTGTCATATATAATTCTGATTTGATAAATGCTATTGTTGGAGGAGCCTACATGTAACCAATTAGCAGCACATATCCAAATTCCTGACTTATGACCAGTCGTATCCCCTCTGGTCTAGACACCATCCAGAACAAAGCGAAGAAACCAGATCAGTTTCATTAATGATATTGACTTTCCAGAATTAAGAGAAACATATAAGAAGTGATTCCCATTTCCCACCAAAAGAGGTAGCCAAAACAGTATCTAATAGATTTATGGTTACTAACCTATGTGCCATGCCCCTGGTGGAGACTGACTTTGAGGGAGAGGAGGAACAGCTGACAGGGAGTGGAAGTGTGGCTCCGGAGGTTGTGTTGGAGACTGGGTGAGGGCAGAGCCAGCTGAGCAGTCAGAGGAGGACCCAGGCCCATCCCCTATCCATCCTAGGGCATGCAGGGAGGAGAGGATAAGGGAGAGACATGGTCTCCTCGGGAGGAGAGGGTCTTGATCCTCTTCATGAGCTGTAGGTGTGAGAACTGAATAAGAGTTTGGACCTGTGTACTGGCAAACGCTGGAACAAAGCGTGTTTTATTTTGGTCTGAAGTTATCTTGGTTGGCATCCTTCCAACAGCCTGTGCCTTGTTATCTCCTTGATTTTGGTAAATACTTCTCCTGTTCCGTTGTGGAAATTTCATCATTGTAGTTTGTTTGGTTTGTTATTTCACCTCTATCTGCTCATTAAGTTCGGACTGTATTGCTTTCTTTTGAAGACCATTTTTGAGTACGTTTTCTTATTTCACCTCTATCTGCTCATTAAGTTCGGACTGTATTGCTTTCTTTTGAAGACCATTTTTGAGTACATTTTCTCTCCAACTGAGTATTATTGAACAGTGGGGCCAAGTTGGAGGCATTAAAGGACATTTATTTACGTTTTGGATTTTGTTACGTTTGTGTTACGTTCTGGGTCATCACACTATGTTAACTAATTGAACAATGCCTACTATCAGAATTCCTAATACCATCCTGAGCTAATAGGCCAAGAGAGCTCCTCTTTCTCCTCCCTTTATTTCACTATCATTGGGTGACCTTGGCCTAGTCACATTCTCCCAGCCCTAGGAAAAAGACAACAGCAAACCACTTCTGAAAAACATTGCCAAGAAAACTACAGGGACTTCTCCAGACAGTCTCCAAGAATTGAACACAACTGAACAGAAGAAAAAAAAAAAGTTACTTACCACTAGGTTTTAAATATTTCTTGGCATGCAGGTAACTCTCCAGCATTCGTTCATTGAAAAGCATGTAGCCCATTGGCTCAGAAATAATGATGTCCACCTGTTCTGGAAGTGAGATTTCCTCTACCTTCCCAGGAATGACCACAATTCGATCAGTAAGATTATTACTCTTCACTAAAACCTGGATAGAAAGAGGGAAAAATTAGAAAGCAGTCATTCCATAGATATTTACAAGAAATTGGTTTTGAAATAGCTAATAATTAGAAAGAAAGTGCTGCTTTAGATACAGGAGCATACTAAGTTTGAATTCACTAGCTTTCTAGCTGAGCCTCTCATCAAAAAAAGGGAAGTGTACCCAGGCTTGGCGGAGGAGAGAGAAGGACAGTAGTATTGGGGTGGGGGGAAGTAGGTCAGGTTTCTCGGAAGTGGGAGCTGAGAAGGAGGAAGCCTATATGCCACTGGGCCCAGCCAGCTGAAGCCTTCCAGCACAAAGCACATTTTTGTGTGCCAGTGGGTTTAGCTGGCTGAGGCCTTCTGGGAGTGAGAAAGGAGGAGGCCTGCATGTAGTTAGGCCTAGCCAGCCAAGGCCTTTCAACCCGTGGAAAATTTCCATGTGCCAGTGGGAGCCGGATCTTCCAAGGCCTCTCACATCTTGACATACCCCTTGTATGGTAATTTAACAACCACAACAGGAGAACTGGGATTGTGGTCACTGAATGAAGCAGCCAGTGTGGGTGTCTTACACTAACCTCTGCATGTTGAGCCATTGTGCTTGCTTCCACTGCATAAATTTTTCTGGCTCCAGCTTGGGCTGCAAAAAATGACAGGATGCCAGAACCACAGCCGACATCTAATACAATCTGAAGGAAAAATCAGATCAATAAAATCACAAAAACTAAATATCAGTAAAATCTTTTCTATAAAATGTAGTCTTACAATGTATTAAATATTTATTAAATACTAAATATGTAAGTTAAATTAAGCCATCCTTACTGACAGTTACATTTTGAAGAATGGATCTTATATCCAAATGCTCTGATTCCAATGCTCAGAGTTCTAAATTTGTTTATGGTATTAGTGTATTTATTAAACATATGCAGCTATTTGGATCCAAAGCAGAAAAACTGCTTTGAAGAACATACAACTTGAATGCTCGTACACGTTCTGAGAATTAATGTCCAATGAATCTGATGGGCACCAGATTAGGAGATCTGTACCAATTAAAAATATTTGTAATTAGGGCATTAATAATTATGGAATAGTCATGTCTAGAAAACAGTGTAGTTGATGAACAAATGGAAGCTGACAATGCCTATACTCTGGTTACTAGCACTATCAGTAATTCAATTTATAGCAATGGTTTATTAGAAATCCCAAATTATGTACCCTGCCTTTTGATTCTCACCTAGGGTTAGCTGCAGGCCACCATCAAGATTTTCCTGCTCACAGTACCTTATTTGAGAGAAACTGGGGGGAGGGGGGGCGCTCTCATACTATCCCTATGTTACTAAATCAGACCACATCCTTCTTTTTCAAACTTTCAAGGTTCCATCATTTCCAGTTAGAAAAAGCAGCATATTCTGAGCTGAAGAATAATGTGACTTAGATATGATATTTGAACATATTTTACAATATGTAAATTCAGTCTTACCCTTTACCAATTATGCAATATTCAGAAGAAATCTTCATTGGTTACACTTAAGGCATTATTAAACTTTAGCCATACCTTATCTTTAAAATCACTGTGGTTTTGCAGGATTGCTCTCTGATATGTGCCTGTTCGGACATAATCCTGCATCATATTTTGCTGTTGGGATAAATATCCATAAAACTGAAAGAAGAAACAAAAAGTCTCTGCTAAAACCAACGTGTTCACTCACACAAAGGAATGCTATAATTTTAGAAAATGCTCACTACCATATGATATGATAGATATGTAAGAAATCACTACAGAAATGCACATGATCAAAGATAAACCTCTCCAGAATGCATATGGGTCAATATAGGAGAGAAAAAAGGGACACTGCCATAGATATATATTACAGGCCACCCAACCAATAGGAAGAAATAGATGAACTCTTTGCCAACCAGTTAACAAATGTATGTAGGAAGCATACCATAGTAGTAAGGGGAGACTTTAGGTATCCAGATATCAACTGGGAGACAAACTCTGCAGTGGGAGATCAAATAGATTCCTAATCAACCTAACCGACAACTTTGTCATCCAAAAGGTAGAGTAGGTAACTAGAGGAAAATCTATATTGGACCTAATTCTTACTAATAGAGAAGAAGTGATAGAGGGAGTGACCATGGAATTCAGTATAATGCAAACACAAGCAACAGAAAATAATTCAACCAAGTGTCTTAAATTTTAAAAGAGCTAATATTAACAAACTCAGAGACAGCTAAGGAAAGATTCCATAGATAAAAATCCTAAAGGAAAAACAACTAAAGAAGCATGGGAAACTCTGAAAAATTCGATCATAAAAGCCCAGTGCAGCACAATACTGCTGAAAAAGAAAAACAAGAAATTCAAGAAGAAACCAGCATGGCTGCACAAAGATTTCTCTGACAGACTGAAAAACAAAAAGGACAGGTTAAAAAAATGGAATGAGGGACACATAACTAAGGCTAATTATCAATAGACAGCTAGAACATATAAACCTGAAGTTAGGAAAGCAAAGGCTCAGAATGAACAAAGATTTGCAAGTCAAAGATAATTTAAAAAGTTTCTTTCAACTTATTAATAAGAAAAAAGTCAAGGAAACAGTAGGTCCACTAAAGAGAGAAGATGGCAAGGAAGTAACAAGCAGGAGGGAAAAAGCAGAGCTGCTTAACTAATTATTTGCATCAGTCTTCACACAAAAATAAATTGTAGCCCAACATCCCCAAAAAACTACTGTTAGAAGAGAAACTAGAAACAAAAATTAAAATAACCAAGAAAATGGTAAGAGAACACCTATCGGATCTTGATTAATATAAATCATCGGGATCTGACAGATTACATCCCAGAGTTCTGAAAGGGCTGGCAGATGTATCTCAGAACCATTATATCTTTCCAAAATCCTGAGCACCACAAAAGTACCTGCGGATTGGAAAAAGGCTGATGTGGTTCCCATCTTCAAGAAAGGGGAAAAAATAGACCCAAGAAACTACAGACCAACCAGTCTAACATCAATACCTGGAAAGATACTGGAAAACATAATAAAAAAAAAAACAGATCTGGGAGCAACTAGAAGCAAATAAAAGTTATAACCAGTAGCCAGCAAAGGTTCGTTTAAAAACAGATCATGCCAAACCAATCTTATTTTATTCTTTGATAAAGTCACTAAATTAGTAGACCAGTGAAATGCTGTGGACATAGTACACCTAAACTTCAGCAAGGCATTGGACTAAGTAGACCACAACCTACTTTTTTGTAAGTTAGAAAAATGTGGGATAGACAGCACCCCCACCAGATGGATTTGTACCTGGCTGATAAAATGTATTCAACAAGTAGTTCTTAATGGTATTACATCTACATGGAGAGAAGTAAGCAGTAGGGCTCCACAACATTCCGTCTTAGGCCCAGTACTCTTCAATATCTTAATAAATGACTTAAATGAGGGAATAGAAGGGGAACTCATCAAATTTTCAGATGACACTAAACTGGCAAGAATAGCCAATACCCCAAAAGACAAGCTCAGGATCCAAAAATATCTTGACAAACTTGAACTATCTAACAAAATGAATGTTAATCTGGAGAAAAGCAAAGTTTTACATTTAGGCAGGAAAAATCAAAAGTACAATTTAGGCAAAACCTGGCTCAAAACAGTAACTGTGAGAGGAACCTTGGAGTCCTAATGGATGATCACTTGAATATGAGCCAGCTGTATGCAACAGCAGCTAATACAATCCTGGGTTCTATGCCAGAGGCATAGAATCAAGATCACTTGAAGTATTAGTGCCATTTTATAAAACATTAGTAAGACCACACCTGGAATACTGCAACCAATTTTGGTCACCATACTACAAAAAAGATGTTGAGACTTTAGAAAAAGTTCAGAGAAGAGCAACTAAGATGATCAAAGTCCTGGAGACTAAAACATATGAAAAACGGCTGCAGGATTTGGGTCTGGCTAGTCTAAAGAAAAGAAGAATTAGGGGTGACATGATAGCAGTATTCCAGTTTTTGAGGGGCTACCACAAAGAAGAGTGGATCAATTTATTTTCCAAAAGCATTGGAGGGCAGGATACGAAGCAATAGTTGGAAACTAATCAAAGAGAGAAGCAATCTGGAATTACAGAGAAACTTCCTAACAGTGAGGGCAATTAGCCAGTGGAATAGTTTGCCTTCAGAAATCGTTGGTGCTTTGGGACTTCCAGCTGACCTCATGGTGATATCGGACATGAGGAGGAGGTCTCCGCACGCCGAGTTCTCCCTGTTGGAGGGGTCCGAAAGAAGCTAAAGCCACCCTGTAGGGGTGGTGAAGAAAAGAGGGGCGCCCTGCAGTTTAGGGAGAGCAGCAACTTTCCTGCTGGACTCAGGGCTTCTTCCCTCTCCCTCAGACAGCTGAGGCAACAAACAAATGTGCAGAAGTGGTGCAGATAAACAGTGATTGGAGCTGGGTGAGAAGATTCCTTTTTAGTTAGACCCTAACTTTAAAGAAGAAAAGAAAGAGGAAAATCCAGGAAAAGAGACTCTCAGGACTATCTTTTAAAGTGGCAAACTACCATAGAGAGAAAAATCCTAGACCTGAAAGAAAAGGAACTACGGGGAAAAAAGCTAAAGACCTTTTAAAACACAGAAAATTGGACTTTTAAATTGGGCAAGTGTTGATCTGGAAAGGCATTATAAAATGCTGGATTAGCTACTTGAATCTATTTGAATAGTTGACTTTGCTTCCATAAATTGAATTAAATTTGGATTAATTAAATCTACAAGACTTGAAACAACACTGAAACTTAAGCTGAGGGCATCATCTACTGGTGAAAGGAATATACCAGACCTCTACAAGTTTAGAAATATCTTTTGATGAGAGGAATAAATAACATTCACCTGTAGGACTCTGGTGACATTTACTGTTCTATAACTAGCTACTGTATGATTACTGGAGACTCTATTATGAGAATAAGGAAGACTTTTAAGTAAAGCAAAGTGATTTTTTGACTTGCAGAAGCTTCCTAGATTACTTAAATGGAATTGATTAATAATCCTGAGATGTAAAGGACTATGATTATTGAACTTTCTGAGGAGTAACACTGGACTGGAATACATTGCTTTTGGACTTGAGTAAGAGCGGGACTTATTAAATTAAGACAAGGTGCTCCATCAAGGGGAAAGGAGTGAGATTTTAAGAGAAATAGTGTTGATGTTTCAAAGCATATGGGGTATATGGAAAAGAATCACAGAGAGATAAAGTTCCTGATGCAAAGCATATATGGGAAAATAGAAAATATGCTACAACTGATGATGAATGAAGTTCAAAGAGTCCAGGAAAGAGAGGAGATAGAAGAAAGAATGGAAGAATGGATAAACTGGAAAATACTTTTGAAAGAGAATAGGGGCTTGGTGGATATTTTGGAGACCTGGCAGCTTAGGAGGATAGAGATGGGAGAAATATACAGTCAGAATGGTGAAGATACAGATGATGATAGACAGAAAGATCCAAGAGGGGAGTATGGGCGGCAAGCCAAAAAAATGAATAAGAATTATTAAAATGGATGAGATTGGATGGCTAGAAAGTGTGTGTGTGTGTGTGTGTGTGTGTGTGTGTGTGTGTGTGTGTGTGAATACTAAGTTTATATAGTATGATGAATATAACAACTATTATGATTATCATTATTGATGTTTGTATCAAAATGAATTATACCCGGGGCCACACTATTCATGTATTGATGTTTATTTAGAAATAAAAATCTAATAAAACATAAAAAGAAAAAATCATGGGTTCTCCATCACTGGGTATTTTTAAGAGACTGGACAGTCACTTATCTGAAATGGTATAGATTCTCCTGCTTGAGCAGGGGGCTGGACTAGAAGACCACCAAGGCCCCTTCCAGCTCATTCTATTCTATTTTGAACACCCAAGACCTGGTAATCTTGGGCCCATATCTGAGACCCTGGCACTTAAGAATCTGTAGTTTCTGTTCAGATCCCTGAGCTGTGTATTGGTAATTTTCCTGCCTTTTAAGCACATCAAGAATCTACAGTTTTCCAGTAGAAAAAGTCCTCCTCAATTTCTTCATTAGCTAGCCCTCTACAGTCTGTTTTCAAAAACATCCAACAACAGATCCTCAGCAGTAGACCCTAGGAGCTAATGCAATTCCTCCCTCCCCTCCACCAGAAAAAAAAACAACTGTTGAAGTCACCAACCTGGAAGTACTGCACAGCAGATGATTCCTCTGTGCGCTCACTGAACACTGACTGCTCCATGTTGTGACCTCGGCAATTTTTCAAAATATTATAAAATGAGCAGAAATCTAAAGATAAAGCCAAACAATGATTTTCAGAGTTCAAATGACATTGTTCCAATTACATCCAAAAAGGGTACAAACAATTTGGTTAGAGATGTAATCTAATTATTATGGGAACACTTGCCCAGGATTTTTCTCTAGGTAATTCAGGTTATGTGATACAGATAGTCCTTGACTTATAGCAGTTTGGTGACCATTCAAAGTAAAACAGCACTGAAAAAATGTGACATGACTGTTTTTCATAGTTACTCTGCAGCTCCGCGAAGGGAAAAATGTTGAGAAATGTCATGTGATGGCAAAGTGATCCCACGAGTTTGACACCCGTGGTTTAGAGCACTTTGTCAGAAGATAAGAGCAGCCAATTGAATCCTACTGGGAAGCCATCAAGCAAGACATGATTACAGAAGCATCCTCTTTGCCTCAGTGATGCAATGATTAGAGTGCTATACTGCAGGCCACTTCTGCTGACTACTGGCTGCCTGCAATTTGGCAGTTCAAATCCCACCAGGCTCAATGTTGACTCAGCCTGCCATCCTTCCAAGGTGGGTAAGATGAGGTCCCAGATTGTTGGGGGCAATATTCTGACTCTGTAAAACCGCTTAGAGAGGGCTGTAAAACACTATAAAGCGGTACATAAGTCTAAGTGCTATTGCTATACCCTATCCCCTTTGCTGTCTCCCAGAATCATGTGATCTTTTGCAACCTTCTGACAAGCAAAGTCAATGGGGAAGCCAGATTCACTTAACAACCAGGTTAACCACTTATCAACTACAGTGATTCACTTAACAACTGTGGCAAGAGAACTCATAAAACTAGGGCAAAAATAGAATGTACATTTTTATGTAAAAAATATAGGTGAACAGTATTACAGTACATGCATCAAAAATCTTGTATTCATGTTTAATTTAAATTAAGTACAGATAACTGTCCATAAAAATGTTACAATTTTAACATGATAAACAAAATTTGTCTTTTGGGTTTTCTCACAAATATCCTTTCTCTTATGTCTTAACTTTTCCAAATATTCCAGCAACTGTCCAACCTGTCTACTAAATACAGTACAAGTATCAAAGGTTTAAAATTAAAATTTAGACAAGAGTTGGGCTAAACATTGTATGACTTTGCCACTTGATGGTCCAAAATTTCTATTAAGGAGAACAAACAGCAGATGATGTCATAGTAGAGAATGTCAGACTGAATTATTTAACAGCACAGATGTTATCCATCCTGAAAATGCTACGTGTTGGCAAAGCATAGAATTATTTACCAGGGCAATATTCTGTTTCTCAAAACTTCAAATACAACTCACAATAGCTAGTACATACCACTTGGCGTTGCAAATTGTATAAGGACACTGTTGCATCCCAATGTGATAATGAAGGACTGTTTTCCCACTCGGCTGCATTCTGTCTCCTTTGATACAGAACACTTGAATACACAAACATCATCTTCTAGGAAAGAAAAGAGAAAAAAAAAACAATGATTCATCAACCCTTAAAGATTTTGCTTTTTTCAAGATGGAGAAAGCCATTCTGGACTATTCCTATTTTCCAAACTGTCAGATGCGAAATCCAAATTAGAATAGGAGCAGATTATCTCCTTCATATACTCCTGAATCTCATCATTCAGGGTCATGTTAGACCTGCTCATAGGGGTAGTATGTGATCATGACCAGTAGCACTAGCAATACCACTTGGACTTCTATACTGTTCTGCTTCGTAGTACTTTATAGCATTGAGTGATTTACAAATGTCAGCATAGTACCCCCCAAAATCTGGGTCCTTATTTTACTGACCTCGGAAGGATAGAAGGCTGAGTCAACGTCAAGCTGGTCAGGATCTAATTCTTGACTATGGGCGGGGTTAACCTGCAATACTGCATTCTAACCACTGTGCCACCTTGGCTCCTTACAGACTATTTCAAAGTTGCTTTTAGATTTTCTGTAGAAGTGAGAAATTACTAATTTTTTAGCTTCTTATTCCGGATATGTGACAAAAGGGGCATTGGTTCTTACCTGATACGCCTCTTCTCGTCGAGCTGCAAAGAGCATCCAGAGTGGGAGGTGCTCCAGTCTTTGCACTCACAGGCTGAGCTTGAATTGAGGAACACTCCTCCTCCTCCACGTGACTCCACCGTAGCGTTCCCCAGTTTTGCGAAGAGGAGAAGACAAAAAAACCGTGTTCTCATCCTAACTACCTTAGTGGTTCATTGGCCGAAACAAGATTCCCCACCAGACGGTGAAATTAGGGTGCGGCTGGATGCTCTTCGCAGCTCGACGAGAAGAGGCGTATCAAGTAAGAACCAACGCCCCTTCTCCAAAGAGCTGCTCAGAGCATCCAGAGTGGGACATACCAAAGCTTGGCCTGTCCTACGGGAGGGACTCCGTCTGGTTCGGAATCTCCTCTAGGTCCCTGAGGACTTGTTGTAGGACTCATCTGCCAAATGAAGCCTCCACTGAGGCAAACACATCGATCTTGAAATGCCTAATAAAGCGTGATGGGGATGCCCAGGTGGCCGCCTGGCAGATGTCTGTTATCGATGCCTGAGTGGCCCAAGCTGCCGAGGTAGCCGCACTTCTAGTGGAATGTGCTGTTATTCCACTGGGTACCGGCAAGGCTTGTGATAGGTAGGACCTAGAGATTGCTGCTCTGATCCAACGGCCTATAGTTGACGGGGATACTTTGTAACCCAGCGTCTTGGGCTGGAATGAAAGGAATAAAGATTCCGACTTCCTAAAGGGCTGAGTGCGCTTAATGTAAATATGCAGCGCACGTCTCACGTCAAGGGTATGCCACTGTCTTTCCCTATCCCGCGAGGGTCTGGGGCAAAAGTTAGGGAGAATGAGTTCCTGCGCTCTGTGGAAAGCTGAGTTGACTTTGGGCAGGAAGGTAGGGTCAGGTCGGAGAACCACCCGATCAGCGTGAAAAATGCAGATGTCCTTTCTAACGGACAGGGCTGTGATTTCCGATATCCGACGGGCGGATGTGACGGCTACCAGGAACACTACCTTGAATGTTAGAAACTGGATTGTTGTCTCCCTTAGGGGTTCGAAGAGGTGTTTGGTGAGTGAAATGAGGACTTTATTAAGGTCACAGGTTGGGTACCAGTGTACGGTTGGAGGATGTAAGTTAGTGGCTCCTCTAAGGAAGGCCCGAATACGGGGGTGATGGGAAAGGGAGCCAATGTCGCCGCAAGAAATGACGGTTGTTAAGGCTGCAACTTGATGTTTCAATGTATTGGGGGATAACCCTTTATTCAGTCCCTCCTGAAGAAAGTCCAGAATTTGAGCGATAGGAGAGAGAGGGTTGATTTGGGATTTGTGGCACCATCTACAGAAAATGGTCCATGTAGCGTTATAGATACGGGTGGTTGAGGGCCATCTGGTAGCTAGAATGGTATCGATGACCTGGTTAGAAAACTTTTCTCTCTTTAAACGGTCCCGCTCAACCTCCAGACGGTTAGTTGGAGCCATTGTCGATTTGGATGCAGAAGGGGCCCCTGAGTTAGCGAGATCCTGTCCGATGGGATCCTCCTGGGGGGGCTACTGATAGGTTGCAGAGGTCCGCAAACCACAGTCATCTGGGCCAGTAGGGGGTCACCAGAAGCAGTTCCGCCTTCTCGAGGATCAACTTCTGGATGACTCTGGGGACTAGAGCTAACGGGAGGAATGCGTACAGGAGTCCCATGGGCCAGGGACAAGGTAACGCATTGTGATTCTCCGCCCCGTGAGATGGGTACCTTGAGAAGAATCTCGGGAGTTGAGCGTTGAGCGGGGATGCGAAAAGGTCCATGACCGGTTGTCTGAAGATTGAGGACGCCTCCCTGAACAGTGACTGATGGAGGCGCCATTCTGACTGGCCTATAGTGGCCCTGCTCAACCAGTCTGCTTGGATGTTTGAAACTCCCAAGATGTGTTCTGCCTTGAGAGATAGGAGGTTGGACTCTGCCCAGCGGCAGAGGCGCTCGGCCTCCCTCATTAGTCGAATGGATTGTGTGCCCCCGTCTGTTGACTTGCGCTTTGGCTGTGATGTTGTCTGTTAGGATAAGGACATGACGTCCGCGTACCTGGGGGAGGAAGCTGCGTAGGGCCAGGTGTACAGCGTGGAGTTACAACCAATTTATACTGCACTGTTGTTCTGTCGCCGACCACCTGCCCTGGGATGAGAGCGAGTGGATGTGAGCGCCCCATCCGGATATGCTGGCGTCCGTGGTGAGGGTGAGCCTCTGGGGCTCCTTGAAGTAATGACCTTTGTTGATGGCCGGTTTGGTCCACCAGAGGAGGGACGTGAGGACCCTTGGAGGTACCCTGACCATGCATTTTGAGGTGATTCTTCCGGATTGCTGGTATGGAAGCAGGAACCACTGTAGGAATCTGGTGTGTAAATGGGCCCAGGGAACAATAGAGATGCATGAAACCATTTTTCCTAATAACTTTGACAAGTCTAATAGAGACACCTTTTTTGATCGCCTGATCTCTCTTACAGATTTTTGGGTGCTAAGGAGTCTTTCCGAAGACAGGAAGACCATCCCTTGAACCGTATCAATCACTGCCCCCAGGTGGGTTATTCAGGTAGATGGAGATAGTTGACTTTTCTTCCAATTTATAAGGAAACCATGATCTTGGAGAGCGGTGAGGGTAATTCTGGTGTCCCTTTCTGCCTGACGTTTGGAGGGGGACAGGATGAGGATGTCATCCAGATAACAGTGGATACACAGGGAGATTCCTGAGGTGGGCCGCTAACGTCGCAAGGACCTTGGTAAAGGTCCTTGGGGCCGAGGCCAATCCAAAGGGAAGGGCCACATACTGAAAGTGGTGGTTATTATAACAAAATATCAAGAATTTGTAATGGAAGGGCCAAATTGTGATGTGTAAATATGCTTCTGAAAGGTCTATGGAAGTGAGCCAGTCTCGTTGCCTGGTTCCCTGGAGGATGGATTGTAATGTATGCATTTTAAATTTGCGGTGGATGAGATAACGATTAAGTCTTTTTAGGTCTAATATGGCCCTCCACCCTCATGAATGTTTGGGGACTACAAAGAGGTGAGAGTAGAAACCTCTCCCTTGTTGCGAGGATGGGACGGGTTGGATAGCCTTTATGTCGATGAGATGCCAGATAGCGGAATCCATTAGATTACGCTTGGTGTGGTCTTTGGAAAGGGGAGATACCATGAAAAAGTTGGGGGGGGGACTGGAATTCAAGGGCAAGACCGAATCTGATGGTGTCTCTGACCCAGGCGTCAGAGGTAGAGGAGTCCCATTGGCAGGCGAAATGTTTGAGATGTCCGCCAATGGGAGGGGAGTGTTGAGGTCTATCTTGGGCGCCAGAAAGGTCTTCTTCCTGGTCCCTGAAAGGGTCTTTTGTAACTGTCGCCCCATCTGTTCCTGTCGCCCGAGTCAGATTGATCCTGGGGTAGGGCCGACTGAAAGGAAGGGGCTCTCTGCAACCTGGGAGAGAAGGGGGTCTGGTAGGAGGGTCGAAAGGACCCTCATCAAAAAGGCTGAGAGGTTCTGGGTTCTGACCTCCGAAAGAGAGGGGAGAAATTTTTTCTTACTTCGGCTTTCGACCAATAAGGGATCAAGGGCTGGGCTGAATAATTTGTCCCCTGTAATGGGGGCTGACGCCAGTTTGACTTTGTTCTTGACGTCCGCCTGCCAATGCTTGAGCCAGAGCAGACAACGGGCTGTGACATGGGATGAGATCGCCCTGGTAGAGAACTTAACTGAATGGTAAGTGGCGTTGGCCGAGAATTCTGTTGCGGCCGTAAGCTTAGTGATGTCCTGATGCTCCCTGGTGTTGGCTGAAGGGACATGCTGTTTTAATTGGTGGAGCCACTGGATCGAGGACCTGGTGAAAAAGGATGCGTCCGTAGCTGATCGAATGGCCCAAGCATCAGATTGGCAAGGCCAGCTCGGCCCGCTTGTCTTCAGGTTTCAGGGCCTCCAGGGCGTTGCTTGGGGTTGAGGAGGACGCTAAGCCTACTATGGGCTCGTCGACCTCAGGGGTATTTAGTAGGTTAGAGAATTCTGGGTCGAGGTTGAAATATCTTTTATCCTGGCTGGACGGGGAGGGAGGCACTCCTGTTGAGGCCAGCTGTTTTGATACTAGGTCAGAGAAGATAGGTGGAGTTGGAATGACTTCGGCCTCCACTACGGGCTGTTTAAATATGGAGTCATCCTGGCCCTCCGAGAATGATGTGGGGGGGGGGTCAGAGGGTGACTGCGTACTCAGGGCTGAGATGTTTTTGGCCTTGAATGACTTATATGGGTGAGGTTTGAATAAGCCCACAAAGGCGGCCTGATCAGGGGTGAGACCCTCGTCCTCGGACATCTCTCTTTCCATTGGCTCCGCCTCCGAGAGGGGCTCGCTGTAATGTGTGGACCCTAGAGTGAGATCTTCATCTTCCCTGAATTGATCCAGACCCCCTTCCTCCTCCTCCTCCTCCTCCCTTTTTGTAAGAGGGATGTCCCTCTGCGAGAGTACCTGACCAAGGGGAAGTTCCGATCTGGGCAAGGATCTGCCAGATAGAGATTCGAGTTCAGGGGCCATCGGGTGGAGGCCGAGCCTGGTTATCTGCTGGAGAGCTTCCGCAATTCCTTGGCAGATAGCCAGCTCCATCCAGGATCTTATTTGTTCTGGAACCTCGACTATGGATGGTTCCTTTTGGCGTAGGCCAGCGGCTGTAGGGGTAAACGTAGCTTCGGGTGCCCGTCTAGCCGATGTTCCAGTAGCCTGAGGACTCTGAGAGGGAGAGCTGCACCTGGATAAGGAGGAACGATCTGGAAGAGGGGGGGTTGAGTAGAGGTAGAGGGAGTGGAGGGTGGGAGAACTGGAGGCCCTGGGCGTGACCCCCTGGTTCATCTGTCAATCTCCTTTTCTAATGCCTTATGGCGTCTTAGGGCGTCCCTCTGAGAGGCTTTGGATGTTTCCTTAGCCTGCCTGTGCAAATGGTGGGCTTTAGATTTGGACTTCAAAGAAGGTCCTCTGAAAGAATTGTCCTTTGCCATTTTAAAGGTAATTGCCAGATATACGAATGATTAGAATGAGGCGGTTGGCTCGCCTAGGGGTTCGACCTGCAACAAGGCCAGATGTCCTGATAGTTGTTCCACGCCCCCCTTTTGGAATTATTATTATTATTATTATTATTATTATTATTATTATTATTATTAT
>NW_020769367.1:5309035-5394707 GCF_900518735.1 Pseudonaja textilis | reverse complement strand
TTATTATTATTATTATTATTATTATTATTATTATTATTATTATTATTTTAAATTATCTATATGTATATATGTATGTATGTATGTATGTATGTATGTATATGAGGCAATATGAACCGTGAGCTACGGCTGGGTACTGCTCCAAAAAACAAAAACAAAAAAGGGGAAATTTTGGGCAAGTAAAGGAAAAAGACTAGTGCAATAAAGAAAAATAATTGATCAGTTTGCCCAATTAGCCAATTGAACGCCTGAGGCCTAGAAAAGGAGATAGGGCCTCCAGCAGCTGTCCTCCCAGGCGGAACTGGGAGGGTTGTGGTTCTGCTGCTACTTCGCCTGCTGAGTGGGCTGCAGGATAGCCAACAATAAACAATGCAAAAGGAGATCGGGCTCAGTTGCCTCGAAAAAATCAAATTAGAGGAAGGTAGCTCTAAGCAGGCCTACAGGTCCTGCCTTCAGAGAACTAAGATCGCACCGCAGCAAGAAACAAAATGGTGTCCGGCCACAAGGCGATGCCCAAAATGGCGGCCGCCTGCCGACGCGAGGGTTCGGAGGCTCTCAGCGGCGGAAAAAAACCTCCCCAGGTGCAAGCCGGAGCTTGAAGGCGCGGATGGTGGGGCAGGAAGGGAGAGAATAAATCTTCCTTAGTAAAGCGCCGTTCGTTGGGGGGGGGGAAACAACGGAGCGGTTAAAATAGAAAGTAATCAAGCCACTAGCAACGAAAACAAGGGAAAGAGAAGTGGCGGAGAAAAGCGGCAGGGGAAAAAACTTTGGTTTTGGTTTTTGGGGGGGGCAGCGCAAGAGCACTGCTATTCCTCCCATTTGCCCCCCTCTGGGGCGAAAAAACGCTCCTGGGGGGGATGGCAAATCAAAGGAACCAGTTGTGCAGGGGTTAAGGGAAGAAACAATCAAACCCGAGTGAATGAAAGAAATCCAATAGAAAAGTCCTGAGTCGGCCAAGGAGCTTGATAGCAAACTGCCTGTCTCGCACGAGGCTGAGCTAAAACTGGGGAACGCTACGGTGGAGTCACGTGGAGGAGGAGGGGCGTTCCTCAATTCAAGCTCAGCCTGTGAGTGCAGAGACTGGAGCACCTCCCACTCTGGATGCTCTGAGCAGCTCTATGGAGAAAAATTCCTATTGGCCGTTTCTAGAAATGTTCAGAAAAGTGAGCAGACATCTTTCTAATAAAGGGGAGTATTTGTAACTCATGGTTGAAATGAGGGGTCCTTGGTGCTCTATGAACTTGGTTGTTTTCTTTCAGATGTTTCATTATCCAAACTAGGTAATGCCATGACTAGCACTGATATTACCTACTTTGGGTAATGAAACATCTGTAAGAAAACAACCAAGCTCAAAGAGACCAAGACCTATCAGACATCAAAGCAGTGAAAAACACACTGCTTTCTCTCCCCTTTATATCCTCGCCTCAGGCCCCTTTTTCCTTTCATCTAAAATCTGTGGGCAGTACTATAGTTTTTTCTCTCAACCTCTAATCTTAATCTACTATCACAGGATCTTCAGCCCTCGGGTTGCGGACTGGTATCAGTCCCAGTCCCCAGCCTGTTGAAAACTGGGTCATGCAGTAGGCAAATAGGGAAAGCTTCATTTGTGCATGCATGGAAGCTAGGTTGTGTATGTGCAATAATTCCTCCCCCCCCCCCCACCTCGCCGCCAGTCCATGGAGCCAGAAAGATTGGGGACTACTGTACTATCAGATCAAAAATACAGTATTCAAAATAACAATTTGTACAAATTGGTTCAACACATCACTGAACCAAAATATGATTGCAGTTTTACAAATCATCTGTTGTCGTTAATAATATACTGATTCTTCTATAGCTTAGGCTAAATATTAGCTAAGTCACTACAGTTTCTTCCACAATTCATTACTTAGCATAATCTGAGAAATATGGCATGAAATCCTGTGCCTGATGTTCAAACATTTCCAATTTCAATATTCAAGAAAAGACTATTTGTTCATAAACATATCAACCACAGTTAATTCTGCAAAATATGCTAGACATAGAATATAAAGAAAAAGATATTCCAGTCTGAAGCTTGCCTGAAACTGCAGGGCAGCATTACTGAGCATTTATAGCCACTTAAATAAAGACATGTCATCTTTTCTTCCACCTTACTTCTTGGCTCCTACTGCCTTTTTCATTATCTTAACAATACTTATAATTTGGTTTCACAAGGATAACTATGGAGTCTCATACTCAGTTAAAAAAAAGAAGCTCTGAAACAATACTTGGGCTTAACAAGAGCCTTTGGAGAGTTTCTAACAATCATAAATCAAAGCCAAACACATTTTTATTGACTATGTCAGGAATGGAAGTTCTACGAACAGACACAGGAATTTTAGCAAATCCATATACCAAACCAGATTCTGTAAAAAAACAAGTCTCACAGAAAAAAGCAGCAATGAACCTAAATAGATGCTGTGGCCTGTTCTACCACTCCTTGAAGACATAATTTCCAATATCTATTATGACTAGAGATGAAAAAATACAGATAACCCTAATGCCCGTTGCTTCCCCCTACTAATCAATTTACTTTTTGCAGCCCAGATATGAAGCCCTCTAAAGGACTGACTTATGAGTATTATTAAATCATGTGAAAATTAACTTCGTGTATGTTCCTTGAAATACTTTGTCAGAAATGTCCAGAATCTTCTAAGAATATTTTTTTAGAAACAAGGACCACACTACATCTGCAACGTATTGTGGGATGAGTAAAACCTTCAGTTTAGAGCCCAACTGAAAATTTCACCTACTGTACTATTTAATGGAAAGCAGTTTTTGCACAATGTTAGATCTTGATATTATACTATTATACTGGTTTACAAAATCACTTCCAAAGTATAACTGACCCTCCTACAAACTCTCCATCCTCTCTGCCTTATTTAGTGGATCTTGGATTCAGATCATGAGAACCCACTAATTCTTTCCTTGTTACAGAAAATCATTAAACTCTGACAACTCGGGGTTCCTCCTTATGCAATTTGCAGCAAGCCAAGTATGGACCTAATCTGATCTGAACTTACTCCACTGTTGTTTTTGAAACCCCACACTGCAGCATGCCAATGTGCTATCTTTGGTCAATTGGAACCCTGCCAATTGGAACTCCCATCAATTTCAGACAACTGACTCTACAGGTTACAGTATAGTCTTTTTAACCCTCTGAAAAAAATAAGAGATTTCTCAGTCATATACAGCACAGCCCAGAATGGACTAATTAAATAGTCATCAGTTTTGAACCATGCATTCAAATTGGATGCTGTAACTAAACAGAAAAACAGAGTTGAAAGGGACTTTGGAGATTTTCTAATCCAACCCACTACACAAGTATAAGACCATATACTATTCTGGACAAATGGCTGTCCAAATCTCTTCTTAAAAACCTCCAGTGATGGAGCACCCACAACTCCTGAAAGCAACCCATTCAATAGTTAATTGTTTTGTCAGGAAATTTCTCCTTAGTTCTAGATTGCTTATCTCCTTGACTAGTTTTCATCCATTTCTTCTTGACTTGCCTTTTGGTGCTTTGGAAAATAGGTTGGCCCCTTCTTCTATGTGGCAACCCCTCAAATATTGGAACACTATCTTGTCATCCTTAGGCCTTCTTTTCACTAAACATACCCAATTCCTGCAACCCTTCAAGTTTCAGCTTCCAGCCGCTTAGTCATCTTTTTGCTCTTTTATGCTCTCTTTTCCAGAGTCTCAATTTTTTTTATATTGTTATGACTAAAACTGGATACAATATTCTAACTGTGGTCTTACCAAGGCATAATAAAGTGGTATGAACACTTCATATGATCTTGACATAATCCTCTGCATCAGTTTTTATCTTTGGCCACCATAATTGATGTTGCACCAAGTGGAAGATTTTTAGGAACCCAAAGTGTCCAGTCAGCCTTGAATCATGGCACTGTTGCAGCACTTTCAGTCTTAGGCTGGGGGGGACATACAACTTGGGACTCTTCCAGGCCAATCTACCCCGCATTGTCAGGACATTGGGGTTGTCCTTCAACGATTGGTCCACAGGGATAGCAGATTTCATCTCTGCAGAGATTGGGTCAGTCATGGAATCTCCAACTCCTAGCTTGGGTTCGGGTAGTGACCTGAGCTGCTGGCTGCAATTGGAGCACCACTGCATGTATTACTTTTTTCCGCTTAGTTAAACTAAGGCTTCCTTGATACTGCGTCAGTTAATTTGTTCTTTTTGCCTGGAATATGTTTTAGTTCAAAATTGAATCGTTTGGATACTGAGCCCAGTGGTCTTGCTTAGGACAGCGATCACCAACTGGTGGTCCGTGACAAAATTTTGGTGGTCTGCAGAAAAATTATTTGCATTTTTTATATTGCACTAAATCAGAGATCATTGCCAGATACGTGCAATGAATGTTTGTGTTGCTGCAGAAAGTTTCCCCCCTTGGGATCTTTTTGTGCTTGTCAGAGAGGGCCAGAAATTCCAACTTGGGTCTGCTTCAGCCTCCTGGTGCTTTGGGCAAAGACTGGAAGGAAGTGTGGCTGGTGGCAAAGAGCCGGAGAGCCTTGTTCCAGTGGGACTGCATCATGGCCTGGAACTGGCTGACCATCTCAGCCTGTTGAACTTCCAGGTGATGGTACCTGGCCTTGCACTCCTGCAGATCTTCCCTCTGCTTGGAAAGCCTATGCTTGTAGTCCTCAGTGAAGTGCTTCTGCTGAGCCTCTTTCTCAATCAGATCCAATTTGAATTGAACCAGCTGATTTGCCACCTCTTTCTTATGGTGGCTGCTTAGCTCCAAAAACTGCTTCCTGTTGGGGCCCTAAAGAGCCCAGGCAGGCAGGCGAGGAGTGGCTGGAAGAGGAGAGGAGAGGCCAGTGAGGCGCCCCTTGATGTGAGTGACATCAAGTTGGCCACACCCATCCAGTCACACCCACCTAGCTACATTAGGTCATTAGGCAGATCATATTAGTGGTCCTCAGGATTTAAAATTATGAATTTAGTGCTCCCTGAAGTCCAAAAGGTTGGTGACCCCTAGTTTAGGGGACAGCTTTTGCAGAGTTTTCAACGCCTCTAAATTTTTATGATGTCCAGACTTCAAAAGGCTCCCTTCTCCCTTCCAAGAAATGCTTCCAGGAGAGGAGGGCCCATCAGACTGTGAAAGCCTCTTTCTCCCATATGGCCCACTGTCTCTCTATGTCCGTCAATTTTTTGGACACATAGGTGCAAGGTTGCAACTGATCCACTGAGTTTTTCTGGCAACATCACTGGCGTCAGCTTGCACTACAAATGGCTTGTTGGGATTGGGGTGTAACAGGATTGGTTCTTTAGAAAAAAGTCCTTCAGTTCCTCGAACGCCCGCTGACACTCAGGGGCCAAGCTCAGCAGCTGGTTGGGCTTTGGTTTGGGGTAAGTTCCCTTTGTTTTCAACAATTCAGTTAGTGGTAATGCGATCTTAGCAAATGCAGGAATGAACTGTTGGTAAAAGTTTGCAAACCCCGAGGAACTCTGCAATTGTTTCCAGGTGAGAGGGGGTTGCCAGTCAAGCACCACCATGACTTTGGCCAAGTCCATCTCAATCCCCTCGTTGGATATTTGATAGCCTAGGGAGGTTTCATGGAATCCGCATTTTGACAGCTTAACATAAAGTTTGGCATTGAGCAGGTTTTTCAACAGTTGTTGCACCAGTTTTACATGCTCTTCCACAGTCTCAATGTAAGTAAACTAGGAGCCCCTGATAAAGATGCTCATGTAGTACCTCATTAATAAGTTGCATAAATACTGTGGGGCTCCCTGAAGTCCAAAAGACATCACTTTGAACTGGAAACTACTGAGCGGGCAATTGAATGCAGTCTTCCATTCATCGCCCTCTCTTATTCGGACCCAGTAGTATACCTCTCACAGGTCTAGTTTGGTAAATACTTTGCCTTTTGCCAGATGGTTTAGCAGGTCCTTCATTAGAGGGAGGTAGTAAGCATTTTGTACGCAGACTGCATTTATTCCATGAAAATCAATGCAAAGTCTCTCACACACCCAATCTTTCTTCTCCCTCGAGCCGCTCGGAGCATCCAGAGAGTGGGAGGTGCTTCAGAGTCCTCTCTCACAGGCTGAGCTTCAATTGAGGAACGCTCCGCCCCCTCACGTGGCTCCACGCTGCGTTCCCCAGTTTTTTTGCTCAGCCTCGGAGAGACAGGCTGTTTATAGTTAAGGCTCCTTGCCTGACTCAGGGTTTTCTCTGCTCATTTCGTCTTATTTGTCCTTCTTCCACTCCAACCAAGAAATCAGGTCTGATTATATTATTTCCTAGCCCCTGCGCAAAGGGTATTGACCTAGGGGGAGGTTTTCCCTCGCCCCTAGGGGCTTAAGCGGGCGGGATCGCAGCGCTTCACGCAAGACCCCCCCTCAGATCACTTCTCTGCCTCCGTGCCGCCTCAGTGGCTCGTTTACTTCGTGCTGTAGCGCGTCGCTGGTTTTCCCCCCACCCGAATGCCAACCTTGGGAAGGGCTAATTCCCTCATTGCAGCCCTCTGGGCACGCTGAGCTAGCCGGAGGAGCCCTCCCTTCCGTCCTGAGCGGCCCCGACGATAGCTTAGCTCGCGGCCGCCATCTTGGCGCCACCTCGTGGTCGGGCGCCATTTTTCTTTTTTCCCGTATTTCTGCTGCGGTCGATCTAAGCTCTACGGACCCCCGGGTCACGAGCTAACTTTATAGTGCTTTCTTTGACGATTCAAGCACAGCTGTTGGCTTCCCGCAGCCTCGCTCAGGGTGAAGATCAGCAGTCTCCTCTCCCCTCCAGTCTTCGGATGGAGGTCTACTGCTAGACCTCTCTGACTCAGGACTCAGGCGTCTATTTGATTAATTCGGTTTCCTTTTCACTTAGCTAGTTTCGTTTTCCCTTCGATCCAAGTTTTTCTCAACCTTGTTATTGTAAAAAACATAAAAAAAATAATAATAATAATTTCTTTTTATATTCAAAGCATAAAGTATATCAGATAAAGTTTTCATATCAAAAAAAAAAATCAAACAAAAATACTATTCTTGTATATATTTTTCCTAGCATTAGTAGATTCTAAATTCCAAAAGGGGGTGCGGGCCAGCTCAGAGATCACCCGGCCTTCATCGTAGGCTGAACTCTAGGCGAGCCAACCGCCTCTAGTGATACTTTTCCAATTTCACTCATTAATATGGCAGATGACAATTCCTCCAAACGCCCTTCTTTGAAGGCTAAGTCTAAGTCTTACCACTTGCGCAGGCAGGCTCATCCCTCCCAGCGGGATGCCTTAAGGCGCCACAAGGCGTTGGAAAAGGAGTTTGATAGACGATCCAGGGAGTCACTTTCGAGGCCTCCAGCCATTCCTCCTTCCACTCCCTCCACCTCTACTCAACCCCCCCCTCCAGACCTCTCTTCCAGATCCAGGCGTAGCTCACCTCCGGGTCCTCAGGCCCCGGGACCATCGACCAGGCGAACTCCTGAAGCCACCTTTACACCTACGGCCGCTGGCCTGCGCCAAGAGGATCCCTCTACCATGGAGGTCCCAGCTCACATCAAGGCTTGGATGGAACTGGCTATCCGCCAGGGCATTGCAGAAGGTCTGCAACACATGTCCAGACCCGGCTTTTCTCCAAGGGCTCCCGAACACGAGTCTCTGTCCATCAGATCCCTTCCAGGATCAGATCCTCCTATCGGTCAGGTACCTTCACAGAGGGGTAGCCCTCCTCCAGAAAGGGTCCAAGAGGAGGAGGAAGGGGCCTTCGATTATTTCAGGGAAGAGGAGGAATCCCAAATGGGGTCTTCCCGTTTCAGTGAGCCTCTCTTAGAGGCAGGGTTGAGCAAGGGGGGAATGTCGGAAGATGAAGGGCTTACCCCCGACCAGCCTGCATTCGTGGGGTTGTTCAAGTTCCACATGTTCAAGTCCCTCCTGTTTAAGGCCAAAAACATCTCCGGTCTACTTCCCCAGTCTCCCTCTGCCCCCCCTCCACTCCAGAGGGCCAAGACTCCATATTTAGACAGCCCCTGGTGAGGCCGAGGTCATTCCGGCCCCACCCATTTTTTCAGATTTAGTGATGAAGCAACTCTCTTCCATAGGGCCCCCCCCCTGCGCCTTCCAACCAAGACAAGAGATTCTTTAATCTCGACTCTGACTTTTCTAGTCTGCTAGACACACCCGAGGTTGACCAGCCCATCATGGACCTAACGTCCTCCTCCACCCCCAGCGAGGCCTTGGAGGCTCTGAAGCCCGAGGACAAACGAGCGGAACTGGCCTTACGCCGGGCCCACCAAGCCGATGCTTGGGCCATTAGATCGGCCACGGCCGCCTCCTTTTTCACCAGGTCCTCAATCCGGTGGCTTCGTCAGTTGAAGCAGCACATTCCTTCCACCAACACACGTGCTCATCAGGATATAGCAAAGCTCGTGGCGGCAGCGGAATTCTCAGCCGATGCCACTTACCAATCTGTGAAGTTCTCCTCTAGGGCGATAACCTCCCACGTTACGGCCTGCCGCCTGCTCTGGCTCAAACACTGGCAGGCGGATGTTAAAAATAAAGTTAAACGAGCCTCCGCTCCCATTAAAGGGGACAAACTGTTCGGCCCAGCCTTAGATCCCCTGCTGGTCGAGGGCCGCAGTAAGAAAAAGTTTCTTCCCTCCCTCTTCCGGAGGTCAGAACCTAGAGGCCCTCAGCCCTTTCGGAGAGGTTCCCCCGTCCCTTCTATCAGCCCCCCTTTCCGCCCAGATACCCGAGACCCCCTTCCTTCCGATCCCAACCCCAAGATCGGACCAACACAGGCGACAGAAGCAGAAGGGGCGGCAGCTATAGGAAACCCTATAAGGGATCAGGGGGAAGACCCTTCCGTCGTCCCAGATAGAGTACGTTCTCTCCCCATTGGCGGCCAACTCAGACACTTCGCCGCCCTATGGGATGCATCCACCACTGATGCCTGGGTTAGAGACACCACCAGGTTTGGTCTCGCCCTTGAATTTCAGTCCGCCCCCTCTGACTTCTTCATAGCATCCCCCCCTCAAGGGACCCCTCCAAACGTCAATTGATAGATGCCGCCATCCAGCATCTCCTTGACATTCAGGCCATCCAACCCGTTCCCCCAGCCCAGCGAGGGCGGGGATTCTATTCCCACCTCTTCGTGGTTCCCAAGCATTCCGGGGGATGGAGAGCAATTTTAGATTTAAAACGACTTAACCGTCATTTAATTCAGCGCAAATTCAAGATGCACACCCTGCAATCTATCCTCTTGGGTACCAGGCAAGGGGACTGGCTATCCTCCATAGACCTTTCCGAAGCATATTTACATATTCCAATTCGGCCCTCCCATCATAAATTCCTCAGATTTTGTTATGACAACCTTCACTTTCAATATGTGGCCCTCCCGTTTGGTCTGGCATCGGCCCCGAGGACCTTCATCAAGGTCCTTGCGGCCCTAGCAGCCCACCTCAGAAGCTTTCCCGTACGCCTTCACTGCTATTTGGATGATATTCTCATCCTCTCCCCATCCAAACGCCAGGCAGAGAGGGACACCAGGATTACTCTCTCTGCGCTCCAGGCCCACGGATTCCTCATTAACTGGAAAAAGAGCCAATTGGCTCCCTCCACCCGAATTATTCACCTGGGGGCCATAATTGATTCAGTATCAGAAAGGGTCTTCCTCTCCCCAGAGAGGTTCCTCAGTATCCAAAGTTTGGTCAAACAGATTAGCCAATCAAAAAAGGTTTCTTTACTCGACCTCTCCAAACTCCTCAGTAAGATGGTCTCATGCATATCCATTATTCCCTGCAGTGGTTCCTGCTCCCATTCCAAAGATCCAGAAGAAGCAACTCGAGTACTGGATCCACCCATGTCCGGGATAAAAAGCCCAACCACGTGGAACCTGGTCCACGAGCAGCATCCCTGGAGGTGCTGGTGGGACTTGTTGGACAGGCCTGGTGCGCCTCCTGGCCTGCCTCTGATCTCAGGGCTCGATCAGTCCGGTGGCACTGGAGGTCATCCTGCCATCTGCAGTGGAGGGACTTTGCTCCTGGGACCCAGGCCTTGGGCCAGCCACCGCTGAATGAAATGAAGTGGATGTTCCGCTCTGGAGTGCCGCGCCTCCAAATCCCAGAATGTTGAAAACAGGCTGTGGCAACACCCATCTAAGTTGAACCACATGTGGGGAGGTTTGGACCGTGGGACCCACACTCAGCAGTTCGAACTTTTCAGGTAACCCAGCTAGCGACTGGCTCCATGACAGCTCTTGAAACTTGCCAGCCTCTAGGGACCACTGTACTCTCCATTCATAGGCAACTCTAGTTCCCAGTTGCCACTCTGCTCCCAGAGGTGGGGGAACACCAGTCACTTGTTCTGGGTTTGAACTGTGTGGCTGGTCCTGTCAGCGGGGTCTGCCAAGAGGTTGGTTCCTTGGGTCTCGTGTCTCTCCAGATTTCAGCTTGCGCGGCCTCGGCAGTGGCCACTGGGTTTTGCAGGCTTTCCCTGGCACAGGTCCAGTGGCTCCTTCAACTGTCTTTGGTTCTTGCTCCATCTTCCCTGAGTCTTTACACCCCCAATATTTTGGGGGAGCATCTTGGGGCTCAGGACTCCGGACAGCGGCATTGCTCTTGCAAAAGCTACTGTAATTTTCTTTTAGGCTATTCGGGTTAATGTCAGCATTCCAACCAAACTCTCCATCCCAAATTCAGCACTCAGAGACAGAGTCCATCCAAGTAAGAATTTATTAGAGAAGTCATATTGGCAGATGTGGGGAAAACCCAAATCTGAATTCTCACATTTTCCCCTGCTACACTAAAACTCATACCCAGCCCCTTACTGATGATCCGCAAGTCACTTTCCAATCCACCTCCATTCTGAATTCCCGGCAAGTCTAGTCACTCCCTCCAACTCCAGCAACTCGACCTTGAGCTCAGGTGAAAGAATGTTGTTGTGTAGCTATCTTCCCTTCTCATTTCTCTTTCATTCCCAGTTATCTATCCTCCCTTGTGACAGTCCCAAATCTGAATCAAGATGGATCCAGGGCTGACACCCTCGCCCTCCTACTATTGTTGTCTGGTTGCAAGCAGTGAACAGGGTATCAATTTAGTGTGTGGGTGCTCCATCTGTGGAGGTTTTCAGGAAAACATTGGGCAACCATTTGTCCAGGATGGTATAAGGGATGCCTTGGGCAGGGGTTGGCCTAGCAGACTCAAAGGTCCCTTCTAGCACTATGAATATATGAGAATAAATAACTAAATACACCCACACCCATAGACATTAAACTCAATTTTAAGCAAAATAAACATGCTTTTTTAAAGCAAATAAACAGTCAAATAAGAAAAGGTTTATAAAACTTTCAAAAGATTAATGTCATATTTTAAAAAGAGAGGGCTATTAAACTAACAGAATAAAAATATTTGCCAGCCAAACTTTAATTATATAGCCTCAAATAGGCTTTGAATAATCAAGATAATACTTCTGATCTTCCTTTACCAGCTTAAGAAAAGTAATTCAGAAAGGACTACCAGGGGCCTAACACCCTTGTGCATAGGTGTGGGAAATAGTTCCTGAATCTATTATCAAGCACACGGCACAACAAGAGTATAAACTGTAGTGAGTCTTTGGATGTTCCTTACATCCTACTTGTTTATCCTCATTAGTTTATTCATTAGGCTCCATCATAACCCCAAGAAAATCCTGAATATAAACAAAGTTATAAGCTTAGTTTATACAAGAATATAAACTTAGTTTTGCATCTTTTCTGTTTTATTTTAAAAACAGTGGTGAAGATAAAACTCAGGGTATTTTATGTTGCTTTGCTTGAGAAAGTCAGATTTCAATGTACCATTATTGCTAACTTTGAATTCCAGATCTCAGTTGATACAAATTAAAGTCCATAATTACAGCCTTGTTAAGAAGAGTTATGTGGAAAAGATCAATCACAACCTCTGCCATTCTCCCTACAACAAGATTCACACTGTTCAGAATACTCTGATTTGGGGAATACAATACTTTCATTTATTTCATGTTAAATACAGAATATCTTTTTTACTGGAATTGTACTAATGTTACAGGAATTATACACACTCAACCTGCAAGCACTCACAATCCTATATTTACCTGCCATCTCCCACTACACAAGCATGCAGAACAAAAGCAAAAAAAAATGTATGGTTTAACTTCCGTCAAGTAAACCACAACTTATTTCTTAGTAAGCTAGTAAAATATGGACAGACAATATCACTACCAGATGGATTTGTAACTGGCTGACAAACTGCACTCAATGAGTAGTCCTTAATCATACTACTCTACATGGAGAGAAGTGAGCAATGGGATGCCACAAGGTCCCATCTTAGGACCAGTTCTCTTCAATAGTTTCATAAATGACTTAAAAAAGGGAATAGAAGGGGAACTCATCAAATTTGCAGATGACGCTAAGTTGGCAGGAATAGCCAACACCCTAGAAGACAAGCTCAGGATTCAAAAGGATCTTGACAGACTTGAATAAAGAGCCCTACACAAAATGAAATTTAATGTGGAGAAAAGCATGGTTTTACATTTAGGCAGGAAAACCAAAGATACAAGTATAGATTAGTTGAAACCTGACTCAAAAACAGTAACTGCAAGAAGGATCTTGGAGTCATACTGGACGATTACTTAAATATAAGCCAGCAGTGTGTGGAAGCAGCCAAAAAAGCTAATACAATCCTTGGCTCCATAAACAGAGGCATAGAATCAAAATCACATGAAGTATTAGATCATGTTATAAAACCTTAGTAAGACCACACCTGGAATACCATATTCAATTTTGGTCACATTACAAGAAGAATACTGAGACTTTGGGAAAAGTGCAACTAAGATGATTAAACGCCTAGAGACTAAAATATATGAAGAACAGTTGCAGGAATTGGATATGGCTAGTCTAGTGAAAAGAAGGGCTACAAGTGACATGATAGCAATGTTCTAGTATTTGATGGGCTACCACAACAAAGATGAGGTCAACTTATTTTTCAAAGCATCAGAAGGCAAGACAAGACAAAATGTATGGAAACTTCTCAAGGAGAGAAGCAACCAGGAATTAAGGAGAAACTTCCTAACAGTGAGAACAATGAAGCAATGGAACAGCTTGCCTTCAGAAGTTGTGTGCTTCATCACTGGAGGTTAAGAAGACAACCATTTGTCTGAAATAGTCTCCTGCTTGAGCAGAAAGTTGGTCTAGAACAGGGATCTCCAACCTCTGGGCAGCAGCCCACCTGCGGGGTGTTAGGCATTGGCAACCTGGCCGCAGAAATAGCAGGCAAGCGCACATGCACATCCCTATTTGTACAAGCAGTGGGCATGTGCATGAGTGCTCCATTTGCGTCAGCTGTACACATGCTTGCCAGATACTCACACGGAAGCTTCTCCTCTCCCCCACATCGGTCTGCAAAGTCATAAAGGTTGGAGAACTCTGGACTAGAAGATCTCCAAGGTCCCCTCCAGCTCTATTCTGATTCTATTTTAAGCAATACAATATTCTATTTGGCTTTTATATAAGATAAATACAAAAATTAATTCAATGAAAAGATATTGTGCAACTTTAACAGAAAAGCTACCAGACAGAGGTAGAAACTTTGAAGTTCCATTATTCAAACATTCCTAATTTCCAGTCAGGCCTTTTATGCAGGTATAAGGATCTAGACAGCAGGATTGAGAACATCAAGATTTCCAAGAAATTTTCCTGCTCACAGAGAATTGCCAATTCAATGGGAGGGCAGAAACAAGACTTATAAGCTCAGCAGGAATCCTTTTATTACAGAATATTAATACGATGAAGCTTTGTCTCTGGAAAGCATAAGAGACCAAGGCAGGACGTGAACAATGGCTCATACTTAATTTGATTAGAAAAGGAAGGGTTAGCTCAAGACCAGGAGGAGAGGGGGGAAACCCCAAAAGCATTTGTCTGGCATGTAAAAAACAGAATTCAGATCCTAGAAAAGAGAGCCTTGCCTTTTCAAGATACTGCCTTTGGAAGATATTCAATGCAAATGTCTCCCGTGCACATTAATTAGGCTGTCAAGCTGGGCCTCTCTAAGTTCTTTGTGAGCAATAAAGGAGATAGCAGATGTGCCCTAGAGCTTCCATACACACATCACAAAAGGACTAAATGCCTGGTAAAATCAAGGGATTCAAAAGGCTGCAATAGAACTGTCACATCAGAGCTAGATTTATGAGTTGAAGAGATGCTTTCCCCACCACACCACTCTTTTTAAAATGCACACCATTTTGGACTTGCAGTTAAGTTTACACAAATACTCAATGGTTATGATATAAAAGAGTGGGCCTTCAATAGTTTGATTTTGCAACACAGAATTTGGGATTTAACAAAAAACATGTGGACAATAAAGTAAGCAATAATATGAGGTATAGATCAATTGACAGTTCATTGAGAGTTTCATGACAGACTAACTTTTTAATTGCATCAAGATGCCTACATATATTTGTCAGAGCAGCACTCCCTACTCCTATGATGATGATGACTTTGATGATTTTACACACTTCTTTAAAATAGCCATTATATATATTTGAACTCCCCAAGACTCTAAATATCAAAATCTGTTAAATCCTTCAATCATAAATATACTGTATATTTGCAAAATATTATTGAAAGCTGACAATAGTTTAGAACTGATGTTCTCCACCATACATTTTGGGCTGAAGTGCCTTCCATTGATCATCTTGCTACTGTTAAAGCTTCAAATAGAAAGCTTTAAGCTGCCTTTCCATAATTGTGAAACGTGAAAATTTATTTTGGAAATTACAACCCTACTGCAAAAGTGTTTAAGATATTTTCCAAATTGTTAGTAACGCGTCTCTAATTAAATGTCTATGAAAATATTTTTGACTGGTTTTCCCTATATCCCATAAGAATGCGTGCCACCCCCTTTGTAAGTCGTGGCCTTCTAGAAATAATATTCTTTTATTAGTTAACTTCACCCAGTCCTTCAACCAAACTAATGAGGTGGCCATATAATATAACTCCCAGTTTGGGACTGCCAACCCTCCTCTGCTCTTTGTATCTTGCATTGCTTTAACATTTATTCTGGGTTTTTTCCCTTGCCAAATAAATTTGAAGGTTGTTTTGTTGAGTTCTTCGAAGAACTTTTTGTGTAATTTAATTGGAATCGTTTGGAATAAATATAGAAATTTGGGGAGAATGTTCATTTTAATGGTGGCAATCCGGCCTAATAGTGAAATTTGAAGTTTACTCCATGATTCTAAATCTTTCTTTACCTGATGTAACAATTTGTCATAATTATTTTCTTTAAGTGACTTACAGTGTGGTGTTAACCAAATTCCTAGATATTTCACTTTCTTTGTCACTTGTATTTCCATTGTTCCTTCTAATTCTATTTTCTGTTTTTCTGTTAAATTTTTGGTCATTAATTTAGTTTTTTTCTTATTTATTTTAAGTCCTGCTACTGCTCCAAAATTCTCCAGTTCTTTCATCAATTTTAGTCCCCTATCTATTGGTTCTTCAATAAAGAAGATCATATTGTCCGCAAATGCTTGCAATTTAAATTCCTCTTTCTTAACCGTTAATCCCTTTATATCTGAATTTTGCCTAATTCGCGTTAATAATGTTTCTAATGATAATATGAAGAGCAGTGGGGATAGTGGGCAGCCCTGTCTCACTCCTTTTTCTATCTTTATTGGGCGGGTGTGTTCCCCGTTTATATTAGCTTGTTGTGTGTCATAGATAGTTGTTATAATATTTTCAATGGGTTTATCTTCAGATTCAAAGTAGGTACAAACAAATAAGAAAGAATTTGGAATTAACAACAAACTTCAACAATTAGATAAGATTTTATTAGGACCGGACAAAAAAAGCATAACTAAATTTTACAATTATTTACTAGAAACAGAATTAGAAGAAGAAATTGTAAAAGGGAATATGATTGCATGGAGTCGGAATGTAGGACGTAGTATTACACTAGCAGAATGGGAAAAAGTTTGGGGCAGGAATAATAAGATCACAAAATCGGTAGCATACAAGGAAAATCTTTATAAAATGTTTTATAGATGGCATCTCCCTCCTTCGAGGCTAGCGAAGATGCACCCCAACATGAGTCCGTATTGTTGGAAATGTAAGAAAAAAGAAGGAACCTTTTTCCATATGTGGTGGACATGCACAGAAACCCAAAATTATTGGAAGAAAATTCAAACTTGGTTGGAAGAAATTACAAAAGAGCAGATCGAGTATAAACCAGAGTCCTTCCTACTAGGGATCTTTGACAAACAAATTTCCAAAAAAGCTAAATATATAACAATACATATATTAACTGCGGCCAGATTAGCCTTTGCACAATACTGGAAACAACATCAAATTCCATCAGATGAAGTGATTATTGATAAAATTTCAAAATGCGCAGAAATGGACAAACTGACTCTGGCACTAAAAAACAAAGATACTTCACAATATTATGATAGTTGGAATTGTTGGTATAATTGGATTAATCATAGATAAATTATATATCATAAGGCATAAGAGGAAAGTTTTAACTGATAATAATGAGATAGTGATATATGTATAGAATAGGTGTATATATGACATAAATCAAAGGCTATAAAAAAAAAAAGATCTTGCAAACTGTAAAATAAATAAGAATGTTTTTAATTTTCCCTCTTTCTTTTTCTTTCTTTTTCCTTTCTTTTCAATCTTTTCTTTTCTTTCTTTTCTACTTTCTTTTTTTTCTTTCATTTATTTGTATGTGTATTGTTCGCTGTTTTTAACTGTTAAAACTAATAAATTGTTTTATAAAAAAATAGTGTTTAAGATATTTAGAAGCATGACAATTTCTGACCAATTTATCAGATATTTTAAACTTAAATAAGACAATTTTTATTTACAAATGTCAAGACTTCTATTTAGAGATTTACCTTTAAACAGGAGACATCAGCACATTATATATGCAGACTCAATTAGTCAAGGATTCCTAAGATAAAAAATTAAAGATATTTTACTCATTGTAATTAAGGAAGTTGATTATTCCAGCTAATTGATATGGTACAGAAATGTGAAAATATGCCCTCAATGCTCACTTTAGCTGACTGAAGTTAAATTCAACATACCTGAAATACAGTTCTCTATGTTGTGTATGAAAGTCTTTATCTGATATAAAATCTTTTCTGTTTCCTTGGTGTAAGTAGAACTGTAGTGCACATTTAATCCTCATATTATAGGTTCCTCCCTCCCCAATACTCCAATTCCTAACCCAACCAAGGTAGGTAAATAAACATTTACCCAAGGTATATAACATTATTTAACACCCTTAAAGTTTGTTTGTTAATGACAAAATGTTAATAATATTTTGTCGTATTATATTCCACTTACATTTAAGAAGTTACATTGGTCTTTTGCTTTTTGTCTTTGCCTGATTCTTGTTTTATGGTGGTCATTGACTGAGATAAAGACTAGAAGATATAGTTTTAATTTTTAATAACTGTAAAAGCATGTCACCTCAAAGCAAGCCAGCAAGCCAAACTTAATTTCAAGTTCTGATTTCAGACTCCTATTTATTAGTGTAGCGATAAAATCGTAGCCATCAAATGGCTATATACTAAGGTCCTCTAGCAAATTCCAGATTACTGATTCTACTCTTAAAAGACACAGTACAATAGAGGCATCAGCATGCTAACTCTTGAAGAATACTCTTTGATCCTCCAGAAGTATAGTCCATTATTTTGGCAAAGACAACCACTGTTTCAGCATACCTGAGCAGAGAACTACGAAACTGCAATTATTTCAGTACTTTGCACATTCTTTTCTCCCAGATCAGATCTAAATATAATTATAGAGACATTTTGAAATGTTTCCATTCAGTAAACTGCAATTATTACAAAAATTAATCATAATTTTACTAAGAGATATCTAACATAAACAATTGCCTTAGCTTTAAGTATTATTAAACCAAACCCTCTTCCAATAATTTCATTACACACACAGGTGGCTTTTAATAACATATAGACAGCATTCTTTTTATATTTTCACATTTTTCTTTTCCTTGTGCAATAAAATTAATTACAATTCTGTATTCTTCTCCAGAGAAACAATGAGGAATGACGAGACTGTCTTTTTTAAAAAGGCTACCCCTTTTTAATTGGCAAACAGTATCCAGCAAAAGTTATTCCTCCTCCCTTTTATTGTGTTTTACATTTGAAATTTCTGAGATTCAAATTCTGATACATGCAGAGAAGAAATATAAAATACAATGGCCCTTGATTTAACAGATCCCTACGTAACAAACTTCAAATGCCACAGACAACAGCATCCCTCCCAAAATAATGAACTGCATTCAAAAACTTACATTGCTGCAAATGACATACTTTGGGGATATAACAGGCATTCAGAAATAGTGGACACACACACACAAATATTAATCAAGGATTTATTATAGCACTGTTTCCAGATAGTATTCACTGCTAAATTCACATCTGCCATTACAAAATTAATTGCCTTTTTCTTAATATGATACTAATTGTCTCTAACCTGAACTGATATCCTTAAATGTTACTAAGAAGTAATTATTTCAAGGGGACTCATAAATAACAGCTTATTTTGAACTGAGAATATTTAAAGATAGGCTTCAGATTATTGTTCATAAAAATATGAAAGACTGAAATATCTTGGCTCAAATTCTGAGATAAAATTAACAACGTAAAATGATTTCCATGGAAAATTTACGTTATATATGATATTCCTCTCTATATTTCTGAAACGTATTTTCAAAAATCTAATGGATTACTCCAGAAGCTTATCTGTAGAAATTCTTCCTCTCATTTTTCACTTAGAAAGCTTGAATTTTCATTAAAGGGTTTATTGTTTAGATTTTAAAAAACCACATACTGTAACTTTCTTCTTGGTTAACAAATAGCAAGCTTTGTGATTTGAAATTGGGCTTTGGAGTCAAATTTGAAATTAGCACATTTGACATATTTAATAAGTTGAAGGATGTTGGAGTCCAAAAGCTGCAGTGGCTTCACTGAAACTGCAAAATGTAAGATCTAGGAGTATGAAACTGCTCCTCCTAAATTAGCAACAATGGAGCTACTCTGAGCATTCTGATCATGCTACATTAACATTACTGAGATTCCAAACAAAAACATAGTATAATAATGCTTTCACTGAAATATTTGGATGGCGTTTGATCATATTCTAATAAGATTCAATGATAAATTTGAAGGGTTGCTTTGGCAACAATCCCATCCCACAAAATCAGAAAACACAGGATTTTCTTGAGAGAAGATTTTGTTGCTCTGCACAGCTCTACTAATACACACAAAAAAAACCTAGAGTAACTATTTATAAAAGGATACCAAAATATTAAAAAATACAGATATTCCATGAAATTCCCATGAAATGGAATATCTTGTACTAAATTTCTACAGAATAAAATCTGGTATCTAAATTTTAAAACAATTAACAAACTTTACATTAATATCAATAGAAATCCTTGGACTTTTCATGTTTCCAAGAAGAAACAGATGGTTCAACTAATTGTTGGCAATTGAAACTGCTTGAAATGCAACACTGGTTCATAAAGTGGCTTGATGTTGTAGCAGCTATATTATGGGAAAAAAATCTTAGAATAAACTAGAGCTGGAAGGGACCTTGGAGGTGTCCTTGCCCAAGCAGAAGAACCTATACTATTTCAAATAAGTGTCTGTCTAGTCTCTTTTTAAAAAACCTCCAGCCAAAACGTAGCACAATTTCCACAATGATTGATATGCTCTGTTGATAACAGCAGTTAAATTCAATTTGGCAGTGTGAACAACTAAAAAAAAAGTTGGAAGGAAAAGTTCACATAACACTAAGACTAACTGACTCTGGCAAGTTTCAAATATTTCAAATATGCATAATGTTCTGCAGTTTGCAGAATAATCATAATTAGGTCAGGGATAAAAAAATATGTAAGCCTTCAAGAATTGTTGACCTACAACTCACAACTGTCTAAGCTGTTTAAGATAGCTGGGTGTTGTAGCTAAGTGATATCTGGAGGGTCAGAGTTACTCTACCCTTGATTTCAATTACAATAACATATAATAGCTGAACTCAAAATCTTCAGCTCTAGGGATGATTACAATGGAATGGAATGTAGAATGGTTCTGTTTCCATTGGACTGTCAAACTTTCTTGTAGGTTATGCCATTCTAGAGGTGGTTCAATGGATCCCAAAGTGGTTCAGAATCAGATTATGGTGCTTTAGACACTGTTCTAAACAAAACTTTATCTGCTTTCAAAATATGGGAAGAGGTTTAGAATGCTCCCAAGAAAAGGAGAACTTAGCTATTCTGCTCATAGTTAATTTAGCTAGCATCCACTCTACAAAAAAATGAATTTATATAAGTGATCAACTTTAGCTCAATTCTGGATTTCCTCATGGGAATTACAGTATTGTATGTTTCTTCTAATAGTTTGAGTAGTCTCTCAAAGAAGTAATCCCTAATTATGTTCAGAAACTCTACACATACAAAAAAAAATCAATTCCCTTTGGACAATCTCATGAAGGAAGATTTCAAAGTCCACCTAACATACAAAAAAGTCCAGAACTTTTAAAAAGTCATCCATCTTATCTACAATTTGGAGTCCACAAATTATCCTAGCAGGGGCATGCTTAATCCAACTACAAGGATCCACTTTACATGCTAGTTTAGTCATTTCTTACTTTATCCCTGGTAAAATTGCCACTTAATGACTTTAGATGTTTTCTCACTTGCTCCAAAAGCTGAAGGCAGTTAGTGAATAGACAATGCTGCTATCTCACACCAGCACTGAACAGACCAAATGTAGATTAAAGTTTCCCCATTATATCCTCATTCACTCATTAGACCAAGTCACCCAGTTTGAAAAAGTGGCCTCCTCACTATCCCAGACCTATAGATATACTTTCTGCATTCATGTGAGGAAGTGTAAAAATAATTGCTTGCATACAAGAGAGAGAGAGAGAGTTCAACAGAATTACTATAGTATTTAAAATTTCTGTCATTCTAATTACTCAGTTCAGATTTACTAAATAATTAAATACTTTGTATACAAGTCTCCACTTATCATGTTATAATATCAAAAATTGTCAAACAATACAGAAATCAGTATACAAAGTATTTTGAACCCACCTAATATGTTCAAGTTATGGTATGATTCTGATTGAATTACAGTAACTGAGTCACAGTGCAGAACACTATATACACTGCAGTATTCACATTTGCATCCACTATAACCAATTAAACACTATGAAGTGTCTAAACACATTATCAAGCAAAAACCACAAATGTAAGTATACGCGTTAGTCTGTGAAACTAGTTGTTGATTCATCATACTGAACAGCAATGATATTCATTGATTGCAAAATACCTGTTTGTAAAAGACACCAATATTGAAGGCGACCAACTATAGGATGCACACTCAATGTAGCCATTTGATGCTCAATTATATCAACATACAGATCCAAGTCAGATCCCACTGAAGGGATAAAAATGTAACAATACTTATTATTACAAAAAAGTGTAATACTAGCCAAATTGTCTCAAGGATTAGAGGGAGAAATACTAAAAGGTAGTTCATAATGAATGAGGGCAAATATCATAATTCAGAATGGTTATTATGAGATTTATGAAACAGTTTCAGGAGTTATTAATGCTGTGTTCTTAAAAAGCTGTTTTACGCTCAGTATAAATTAAGGTTTTTTACATGTACTCCTCCTGTACCTACAAATATTTTTTACAATGTGATGTTCAAAAAAGAGCATTCAGAAAAACAACTTTTCAACCTACAAGTTTGTAAATTTTCCTCTCAATTTGCCAATGTAAACAGTTCTAAAATGCACTTTTCCAATCCCAATCCCATTAAAGCATAATCTATTTTTTTAATTACCTACAAACCTATTTTTTCTAATTTACTTTTCCCTGTTGTGGTATCACAATATATAGGCCTTTAAGTGAATGGCTTACTAGTCTTTAATTATTGTGACTTTTGGGAATATATGGGATGGCAATTAACTTTTGACAGGTTAGTTTAAAATACTTCAGATTAATCCTGGCATTACAGAATTTGTCAGACTGGTGCAATATTATTAGAAGTTTGGGGCAACAGTCACGGAGCATTTACTTGGCTGAAACATAAAAAGCCATGGGGTATTCTTTATTTGCCTGCAAACGAAATTAAATGGACTGTTCTCCAAGGGAAGCTATGGCTCGTTAGCACGGAAATTCAAAAAACTCCGGAATATGCCGCGACCCCCACCTATTTTCCCTGATGTGCTCATGGATGAAACTTGGTCTCCTTCCTATAAGCTACCATGTAGTAGTATAGATATGAATTACTCTTCGCACATATTCAGAAACCTTTGGCCTTTAAACACTGGGGCGACAGACCGCTCTCTCTCGCGATCTCAAGCAGAAGCGATGACGAGAAGCAGCTCCAAGAAGTAGCTGGCTGTTCCTCCGCATCTCCTCACCAGTTGTCCCTCCTACGACTCATTCATTCATTCATTCATTTTCTTTCAGTCATCCAACCTTCCCTTTCCACGCGACTAGGCCCCCACCGGCCCGCTTGTCGGCGAGCATGCCCGCCAACTGAGTCCCATTTCGCCACTCACGGCTATACAAAGCGAGGCCAGCGGCGTCAGGCCCGGTGCGAGCCTCGAGACGCAGCGCCTGCTGTTCTTGGTGCCGCTGGATTTCCCCGTTGGCATCGCCGATAGTCAGGAGCCGCACACCAGGGAAAACCGATACTACCGCCGCCGCCATCTTGGCATCCCAGGCCCGCTTCGCGGCGGCGGCTGTAGTCAAAGCCCGAAGGCGACGAAGGAAGGCGTCAGAAAAGGAGCGGCCGGAAGCCGTGCCTTTTGAGCACAGCTAGGCTGGACGAGCAGGGAGCAGACGCGCCCTCTACTGGTCGGCGGGGATAAGGAAGGGGATGCGCTTCAGAGAAGGACAACGAGTGGCCAATAGGCGTGGGAAAGCGAGGCGCTCCCTGTTGACAGGATGGCATGCTAAGAGATTCAGGTGATGGGAGTAAGACGAAAGAGGACTAGTATGTTGAGACGGGTGGGATTCAATTTTTTTAAAACAACCTGTCCTGTGGGCGTGGCCTAGTTGGTGGGTGTGGCTTGGTGGTCATGTGACTGGCTGGGTGTGGCCAACTCAACATCACTCACATTGAGTAGTGCAGGGGTGCTTCTCGCCTCGTGACTGGGAATGCTGCAATGGTTATAGGTGTGAAAAATGGTCATAAGTCACTTTTTTCAGTGTCATTGTAACTTTGAATGGTCACTAAGTGAACTGTTGTAAATCAAGGATTACCTGTACAAAAATACAAAATACTTCTTTGCTTGCCCTAAATACCAATCATTAGATTAGAAATACCTGCAAGCCAGAGTTACAAATCAGGCAGAGTGCCAGAGCACCTTGAGGAATTAAAATAGTTAAAATGCAATGATAACTATCAGCTGCCAACTCTTGCTCATAAAGTGAAATCCTTTAGCAGAAAGGTCATTTAAGCTCTCCAGAAAAAGTACACCCAGGAGAAGCAATCCTTACATCCATTTGCACCACTTAAAGAAACCAGCTGGTCTCACTCACCTCATCCAGATTTAAGGAAAGAGCACATGCCCCCCAGAAAGGCAGTAAAAAAAGTCAGTGCTAAACTTGCATTCTGCCTCTTGGAAGTACACTCCAAAAGGACAATGCCAGGAACCACTAAAGCAGTGAAGGAAGACCCCCTTCCCAAATAAAGAAAGAAACAATGAGGCAGGAAAAACTTCAAACACAATACAAATAATTAAATCACAACAGTAGCTGTTGCTTGTTAAATCAATTACCAGAACAAATAGACACAGGAACTAGCCAGATTTCTCAACAGAGTTTCTTTTCAGGAACAGAGATTAACCTTTTTCCGTCCGAACAAAGTTGAATAGGGAAAATTATCCAATCAATAAACCAGGATTAAACATCACTAAGCACTAGTTTAGACCAAAACTCAGAAACGGTATGTAACTCACGTTTGAATGTCAATCTTTCTAGCTAGCCAAGAAGCCTTGTTGAATGTCACTCATCTTGGTTCCTTGTCATTAAAGTTTCTTTCTGGCAGCTCTGCTTTGTTATTCAATTATTTCTTCAAAGTGCTGATTGTCCAAGGGAGTATTTCCTCCCAACAGCAGTGTAAAAAGCTTAAAACAACTCTTCCCCTTTAAGACAGTCAAGCCCCAGAAGCTCCAGAGACAGGAAGTCTAAGAGTACTACTATCAAGAATGTAATAAGGGTTAACAGAGAGGCAGTTTGTGTAAGCAACAACACCAGAATGTTTCCTTCCTGCCTTCCTTACAGGATTAGCCCTGTAATGTTGAAAAAAACGAAAGGAGATGTCTTCCAACAACTGATTCTCCAAACTGCTTACAAAGTTAACAACAGGTTCTAGTGAATAGGTGAGAACCGGTACAATCCCACCCTGCATTGAGAGAAAGGACAGAGTCCAGTTAAGTTGGCATGAGAAACTAGGTTGCAAATTCCCAGTTACAGATATTTCCTTGTTTCTCTTTGCTGCCACACAATAAATATATGGAGTTTTGCACTCCAGTCATGCTAATGGTAATCCATACATTGGAAGATTGTATATCCACAGAGCAGAGTATCAAACCCAGGAAAATATATTCACTTATTTTATTCAGTTGCAAAGAAAGAAAGACATGGTTTTGCAGGACAAATAACAATTGCACCAAATCAGAATTTCATGCTTTATTGAAGGGATAAAGTTGTCATGCCCCTGGTGGAGTCTGACTCTGAGGAAGAGGAGGAACAGCCAACAGGGAGAGGGAGTGTGGCTCCAGAGGTGGTGGAGGAGGCTGGGGAAGGGCAGAGGTAAGCTGAGCAGTCAGAGGAGGATCCAGGCCCATCCCCTATCCATCCTAGGTCACGCAGGGAGGAGAGGATCAGGGAAAAGTGAGGTCTACTCAAGAGGAGATTTCCATGATCCTCCTTGTGGCTTGCAGGTGGGAGCTATGTATATAAGTTTGCAACTGCACAGTTTTGAATTGTTGTCAATTAGTGTTTACCTTGAAAGAGGCTTATCTTTGCTGGCGTTCTTCCCATGGACTTTTCTCGGTTATTTTCCTGAGTTTATAATTAGTTATCTTGGCTTGCTTTGGAACTCTCATCAATGCGGTTTGTATTGGTTTTCTGTTGCCTCATTATTTACTTTTGTGACTTTAAACTGTGCCTAATAAAACAATGAAGATAAGTTGAAGGTTTTACCGGCCTTTAATATGTGTTTTGGGTTTGGGGTTATTTTGAGAGACTACGGGTCATCACATTTTGACTTCAGCCACCCCTTCAACTTACTTTTGCGTGACCATGGATCAGCTCAGAGCAGAGATTGCCCAGTTAATCCAGCAAGTGGCTCTTTTGACTGCACGGGTGGCACAAATGCAAGCTGCCTGGCCCTGCCGAAAATGCCCTGTGGCAGTGCCAGATAAATTTGATGGTTCCCTGGCCCAATTTCCAGCATTTTTGGGCAGTGCCAGCTTTACATGAGCCTTCGGCCTGAGGACTTTCCCACTGACCAGGATAAGGTGGGGTTTGTTTGTTTTTTGAAAACAGTTTTATTGGTTTTTTTAACAAACAAACAAAAACACACAAAACATAAAATCATCAGCTCTCTTCCATATTTCCATACAAACAGTGTGTCGGTTGGTTCATCAGTTTTGTGCATCCATTTCGTAGTCTCAATTACGATTATGTTACATAATAACTCTTATTTTCAATCCTAACTTATATATCTTCATATCATTGTTAAGAAAAGTCATTTGACTATACTTTTATTCATTCATACTTTATGAGATAACTATAATTTAAGTAATTTATTCTATAACAAATCATATAATCATGCCAATTCTATCCTAAAAAAAAACACTTTATAGATATAGTATCTAATAACAAAAGAAAAAGAAAAAACAAAAATATTCCTTATTATCTAAAATTCTAAGTATTCTATTGTCATATTTCATCATCTAACCATTGATAGAAAAGGTCCCAAATTTTATAAAATTGTTTATCTTCTTGCTCTCTGATTTCAAATGTCAATCTACTCATCTCAGCACATTCCAATATTTTCTTAATAATTTCTTCCTGCGATGGAATTTTCTCATTTTTCCAATTTTTAGCAAATACAATTCTAGCCGCAGTTAATACATTTACAATCAGATATTTCAAATCTTTACTGTATACATCTGGTAGAATTCCCAATAAAAAAAACTCCGGTTTCAAATCTATATGTTTCTTTGTCATTTTTTCCAACCACATGCGGATTTTAGTCCAGTATTTTCTAGCGTCCTCACAAGTCCACCACATATGGTAATATGAGCCAGGTATCTGATGACATTTCCAACATTTTTCAGATTTATTCTTAAACATTCTTGCTATCCTTGTCGGGGGAAAATGCCACCTGTAAAACATCTTATACAAATTTTCTTTATAAGCTGTAGACATTGTCATTTTATAATTTTGCAACCATAGTTTCTGCCATTTCTCTAAATCAATCCCATATCCAAAATTCCTCCCCCAAGCAATCATCTTCTTCCTCTAGCTTAATTTCCAATAAATAACCATATAATTTTTTAATCACCTTTTCATCAGTACCCATCAAGATCTTATCTAAATCAGTCTGTTTATCATAAAATCCCTCTGTTTTGGAATCCTCATCATACCTTGAGTGTATTTGCACATATGAAAACCAATTCATCTTTATACCTTGTTCCTCTAGATTTTGTATCGATTTAAGTTCACCCTTTTCATCTAATAATTCCCCATATCTAACTGTTTGTTCCTTCTTGTAGATTATAGGATAAGAAAATGCTTCTATCGTCGATAACCAAACTGGAATTTTCAAATAACATTGTTTTTTTATCTTCTCCCAATTTAACCACAAAGACTCCCGTATATAATGTCTTTGAAAATAGCCCTGTGTCTTAGTTCCCTTGTACCATAGAAAAGCATGCCAACCCAACAACAGATCATGACCTTCTAATGTCAACAATCTAGTCTTCCTTAATGTTATCCATTCCTTGACCCACATCAAATTTGCAGCTTGGTAGTACAGCTCCCAATTAGGCAGGCCAAAACCTCCTCTAATTCTAGCATCTTGCAGGAGTTTTAGCTTTATCCTCGTTTTCTTGCCTTGCCATATATACTTCAACACAATTTTATTTAAATCCTCAAAATAGTCTTTCCCGAGCCTAATTGGTATTGTTTGAAACAAAAATAAGATTCTGGGTAAAATATTCATCTTAATTGTTGAAATCCTCCCTATTAATGAGAGTTGTAGATTTTCCCATTTCTTCAAGTCTAAAGCTATCTGTTGTTTAAGTTTAATATAATTGTTCTCTTTTAATGTACTACATCTTGATGTCAAATATATCCCCAAATACTTAACCTTATTCGTAACTTGAATTTTCAACAAATCTGCCAATTCTTCTCTTTGTCTTAATAGCATATTCTTTGACAAAATCTTTGTTTTATCTTTATTTATTTTCAAACCGGCCACTTCACCATATGTCTCGATCTTTTCCAATAGCTTCGAAGCCGTTTCTACAGGGTCTTCCAAAATAAAGACTAAGTCATCCGCGAAGGCTTGTAATTTAAATTCTTCCTTTTTAATTTTCATTCCTTTTATAGTTTTGTCTTCTCTAATGTTTCTATTCAACGCTTCCAGAGTCAATACAAATAGCAAAGGAGAAAGGGGACATCCTTGTCTTGTGCCTTTTCTTATATTAATAGAGTCTGTAAATTCTCCCTCCATCATTACCTTAGCTGTTTGTTCATGGTAAATTGCTTCTATTGCTTGAATAAATCTTCTAGCAAAACCCATCTGTTCCAATAAGAGTAACATAAATCTCCAATTCACATTATTAAATGCCTTTTGGGCATCTAAGAATATCAGAGCCATTTGCTTTTCAGGATGCTCTCGTAATGTTCCAAAGTGTCCAGGATTACTCTCATATTGTCTCTAATTTGCCTCTTTGGCAAAAATCCATTTTGGTCTGGATGAATAAAATGATTCAAATATTTTTTGAGTCTTTCTGCTAATATCGAGGCAAAGATTTTATAGTCTGCATTTAATAGAGAAATCGGTCTATAATTCTTAATTTGCAGTGGATCAGCCTCCTCTTTTGGAATAAGTGTAATATAGGCTTCTGACCATGTTTCAGGTATCATCTTCTTTGACATAGCTTCATTCATAACTTCTAACAGTAGAATACTCAGTGACTCTTGTAATGTTTTATAAAATTCTGCAGGGAACCCATCTGGACCTGGTGCTGTCCCATTATTTTGTTTCTTAAGTGCTTGACTTAGTTTCATCATTGTTATATTACTTTCTAACATTTCTTCAGTCTCTTTGGATATCTTAGGTAAGTTTGCATTCTGCAAGTATTGTTTAACTTTCTCCTCATCAATATTCTCTTTCTTATATAGTTGTCCATAAAAATCTCGAATAATTTCTTTTTTCTCTTTGCTGCCATAACAAACTTGACCTTGGTCATCTATTAGCTGTGATATTTTCCTCGACTCTTTCTCCTTTCTCAGCTTATATGCTAGCCATCTACCTGGCTTATTTGCATCTTCAAAATAATTCTGTTTAGCATTCCTGATTTTCTGTGCCAGTTCTTCTTTCTCTATTAAGTCCATTTTATGTTTAGTTATGTCCAGTTTCAATTTGATATCTTTTTTCTGTGGCATTTTCTGTAGTTCTTTTTCAAGTCTTTTATACTCATCCTCCAAGGCTTTAATGGCTTGCCTTTTCCTAATATTCTTTTTTCTTGTGTAGTCTATTATCAAACCTCTAGCATATGCCTTCATTGTATCCCAAACATTCTGTATTGAAGTATCTTCTTTTCTATTTTCTTTAAAAAAAAAAAGGCCAATTCTTTCTCCATCCATTGTATAAAATCTTTCTCCTTTAGAATAGTATTATTTAACGTCCATCTCAATCTTTTTTTTTGTCCCTTCCATTTAATTGTCAATGGATTATGGTCAGCCCAAGTTCTTGTTTCAATGTTTACTTCTTGAACGCTAGATATTAATTCTGTTGAAATCCAAATCATATCTAATCTGGACCATGATAAATGTCTATTTGAATAGAAAGTATATTGCTTAAGTTTAGCATTTCTTTCTCTCCATATATCTTTTAAAATTAGTTCATCTGTCATTTTAAAAAAAGATTTAGGAAGAGTCTTTCTATTGTGCTTTGCTGTTGTTGCTATATAGTCCAGTTTGTTGTCCACAATTCCATTAAAATCTCCCATCATAATTATATTAGCGTAGTCCAGTCCGGCCATTTTCATATGTAATTTTTTGTAGAATTCTTCCTGTTTATCATTCGGAGCATAAATTGCAGTCAAAAGTATCTTTATATTATTGTCCGTTACTTCCACCATTAATATTCTCCCATCTTCATCAGCGTAAATCAATTTTGCTGGGGTGGCCTCTTTGATATATAAAACCACTCCTCTTTTCTTACATTGTGTCAAAGAAGTAAACAATTTCCCTAGTTTTGGTTGTACTAACAATTGTTCATGTTTGCTTTTTAATGTGTACTTCTTGTAAACAAATTATATCAAATTTTAATTTCCCTAGTTTATGAAAGGTCTTCCTTCTCTTAGCAGCTGAATTCAGTCCATTTATATTCATTGTAATCAGTTTTTTCTCTTCCATGGTTATATTTTATATTTAGGTTTAGCCGCTCTCGTAGATCTTGGTTCACGTTGATCTTTAATATCCACCTGTCCACCTACTGCGCCTTCTTCTTTTTCAATCTCCATTTGTTCCTCTTGGAATTCAATTAATGAAATCTCTTTTTCTGCCTCTTCTTCTCTCCTTCCAAAAAATTCTGCGTAAAAAAGTTCTGCTTTCTCAATTGAATCAATTCTGTGTCTCTGTTCCTGCCATGTAAACATCAATCCTTCTGGGATCAGCCATCTTTAATTCACCTCCTTTTTCAATAACATTTTGGTCAGAAATCGATATTCTCTTCTCATCTCTCTCACTCTTCTGGGTATTTGTTTTAAGACCAAGATTTCTTTGCCTTTATATTTCAACGTCTTCTCTCTTGCCGCTTGTAAAATTTGTGTCTTGATAGATTTTTTAGTAAATCTAATATGGACTTCTCTGGGTAAATTATTTCTCATCGCATATCTTGTAAAGACTCGGTATATCTCATCTACTCCATCCATCATCTTTTCCTCTGTTATTTCCAAAGCGTCCGCCAAGATTTCTATCATTATCGCAGCCAAATCTTGCCCTTTTTCTTCCTCTATATTTTGGAATCTAAGATAAAATTCTGACCTCTCCATCTCCCACTTCAGCATCCCACTTTTTTCTTCTTCAACCACTGTAAGTCTGCTATCAATATTTCCAATCTTCTCCTCTCTTCGTTTACCCTCTTCTTCAACTTTTTGGAGTCTCTCATCATACTTGCCATCATCTGTTGGATATTTTCCACTTTTTCCTCAGTCCTCCCTGTTCTTTGTTCAATGGTGTCTGTTTTTATCTTAAGGTCTTGGATTCCTTGCATAATCATCTGTAAGTTACTTTTTCTTGTTCTTTGTCTTGCTTTAACATTACCTGAATTGAACGTTGTCCAGATGGTGGGGAGGCAGAAGTAGACACAAAGGCACCCGAAGGTATAAGTTTCCTACTCATTTTAGATGGTTCAAAATCTTCAAGTTCTTTCAAATTTTAATCCAATTAGGAAAGTAGCCAATTATAATCCAAAATGGAAAAGTCCAATAATAAAAAGCCCAATAATAAAGGAGAAAGAAGAGAAAAGAAAAGAGAAAAAAAATTCTTCAGGTTCTTCCTGACCCTAGTCCAATTATAAAATAGTCCACAATAAAAAATAAAAAAAGAAGAAGACCCAATAATAATAATAATAAACAAGACCAAAGCAAAGAAGAAAAAAAAAAGATTTCTTCAGGTTCTTCACACCTTAATCCAGCCAAAAAATCTCAATTGGAAGGAAAAAAAAAAGGAGACCAAAATAGTCCAAGAGCATAAATAAAAAAAAGCAAAAATCCCAATGAAGAAAGAAAAAAAATCAAAATAAAATAAAAATGAAAAATTCTAAGGCTTCCCCTTGAAAATAAAAAGTAAAAATAAAGACCTTACTAGAATAAAAATATACAATAATGCTAGTGGGGGGGATAGCGAAACTAAAAAAAGATTAGAAAGAGAAAAGAGAAACAACACACTGCACTCTGCTTAGTTGTCCAAGGCTCTTATTATGACTCTCTTCCCTTTCCCACAAGCTTCAAAGCCAAACCATAAATATTTAATTGTTGATAGAAATCCAGAAGAGCACCTGTAATAATATTCTACTGCGCTCTTCCCTCTATCTTATCAAGGAATGTCCTTGAGAAGAAGTCTTTCACATCTCTCTCCACTTCAAGTAGAATGTTTTCAAGCCTCTAGTTGGCAGTGTTACAAAGTTTCTTAGTTCTCACTTTCCCCCCTCCTCTCAAAACAGCATAATTAAAGTAAAAAAAACGCAAAAAGTATATACATATATGCACAAAGAAAAAAAAATAACCAAAGAGAGTCTCTAGCTTAAGGAAAAAAAAAATTAAGAAATCCAAAGGGAGAGTAGGAAATATATATATAAAAAAAACAGTCCGGTTATCTAGTAAATAACAATGAAGTCCGGTAGCGAAAAAGAAATAAAAAAAAATAAAGCCTTGCTTTGACGTCTCCCTTAAAAAAACGCCGCTTGATCAGTTTTGTCAAAAATCACACAGATTTCTTCTAGCAATCAAAGTGTCCTTTCAAGCCTCAAAAAATTGAAAAAAAAAAGTTTCTCACCCAGCCGACACACTTTCTCTTTCAGCCTCTTCCTTTCCGGAGCTGCCCCGACTTCAGCAGCTTGGGGGCTGCCTCTCCGCTGCCAGCAAAAGGGACTTCTCCTGGGTCATCTAGGGACTTTGTGGTGTCCCCTACGGGACGGTTTAGGTCCGTTTTGACTGGCCAGGAGCGAAGATATCGGCTGCAATCTCAGAGCTTGATTGCAAACCGTATCGTCACGGTGCCAGCTCCTCCCCTCTTCCATAAGGTGGGGTTGTTGTCAGGCTCTGCAGCACGCTGGGTGACGCCTCTGCTAACCCAGCCCAACCAGGTGTTGGACAATTACGCCGAGTTTTGCCGTCAGTTTCAGGCTATGTCTGAGGACCCTGTTCAAAGCCAAACAGCAAACAGACGTTTGAGAGAGCTGAAGCAGGGGCGTGGCTCACTCATGGATTATATTGCTAGTTTTTGGGCGGTTGCTCAGGATGTACAATGGAATGAGGCAGCACTATTAGACCAGTTCCAGGAGGGTTTGTCGTTGGAGCTCCTGGATGAGTTGGCACGCACTGAATGCCCTTGCACCCTTCAAGAGCTCATGCATCTGTGTCTTCATATCAATGTTAGACTTCAGCAGCAATGGGTGCGACGATGGACAGAGACCGTATCTGTTTCCAGCAAGACGGCACCCTTGGTGGAAGTGCCTTTGGAGGAACCCATGCAGTTGGGGGCTGGCCGCCCTCGCCTGACTCAAGTAGAAAAGGAGAGACATTGTTGTAATGGTTTATTATCTATTGTGGCAATCGAGGCCATTTTGCAGCCAAGTGTCCTATTAAGATATCCACAGCAGTGACACCTGCGGTGGTGGAAAACGAGCATTGCTTGGCCTACGGGGGTCTGCAGGTCAGGGTGTAAAGTCCATAGGCCCACCATCTTCACCAACCTTGCCACCCTCATCACCTTTGACATCTTCAACATCTCCACCACAGTCGCTATTGGTGAAGCATCTTGTGCTGCCAGCAAGTGTGTTCGTGCCTAGTGTGGGAGTGGTGGAGATCCCAGCTTTGGTTGACTCAGGAGCCACAGCCAATTTTCATGGTTGCTCATTTTGTCAAGCAGTGGTTCATTCCTCAGCAACAGGTATCCCCACCAGTAATGGTGGAGACGATTGATGGTCGGCCCCTTCATTTGGGACCTGTGGTTGCTGCAACCAACCCCCTTTGCATGAGTATTGGGCAGCATGTGGAGGAAACTGTGTTTTACATTGCCACAGTGCCTCATTTTCTGGTGGTGCTGGGTTTGGAGTGGCTACAGGCCCATGATCCACAGATTGTCTGGTCATCTGGAGCTATGCAGTTCCTTGATAGGAAGTGTGCCAACCATTGCTTGTGCTCCTGTGCAGGGAGTGTGGCTATGCCTGTGGACCTGGATCTACCTATGGAGTTGATGGACTTTGCTGATGTGTTTGGGGAGAAGGAGGTGGATCAGTTGCCTCCGCATTGGGCATATGACTGTCCAATCGACTTGTTGCCCAGTGCAAAATTGCCGGTGGGTCGGATATATTCCCTGTTGGAGCCAGAGTTGGACGCATTGCCGGATTTTATTGACAAGAACCTCCGGAAAGGGTTTATCCAGCCTTCTACCTCCCCATTGGCTGCACCGGTGCTTTTTGTGAAAAGGAAATCAGGGGAGCTACGTTTGTGTTGTGATTACTGCAAGTTGAATGCAATCACAGTGAGGAATTGGTACCCGCTTCCCCTCATCCCTGAACTGATTGAGCGGCTTCATCAAGCTAAGATCTTTACGAAGTTGGATTTGCGTGGGGCCTACAATCTAGTTCGCATTCGTGCAGGGGAGGGTTGGAAAACAGCTTTCCGGATGAGGTATGGGCATTTTGAGTACACCGTGATGCCTTTTGGATTAACCAATGCCCCAGCTGTGTTCATGCATTTCATGCACGATGTTTTCCATGATTTGTTGGATCAATTCATGGTCATTTATTCAGATGACATTTTGATTTACTGAGACTTCCTGCAGGAACATTGGCAGCATGTGCGGCTAGTGCTACGTTTGTATGATAACCAACCACCTGTTTGCTAAACGTGAGAAGTGTCAGTTTGCACAAACCATGATTGCCTTCTTGGGACATCGTATCTCACCTGCTGGGGTGGAAATGCACCCAGAAAAAATTCAATCGTTGCAGGAGTGGGAACCTCCACAGTGGGTTAAGGATGTGCAACAACTGTTGGGGTTTGTGAACTAGTGCCGCACATTTATTCCCTGCTTTGCTGCCTTGACTGCTCCCCTTTCTAATCTGCTCAAGAAGGGGGAGAAGTTCCATTGGGGTGCTGAGGAGCAGGCAGCTTTCGAGGCATTGAAAGTCGCCTTTACTTCTGAGCCTATCCTCAAACACCCTGATCCAGGCCAGCCATTTGTGGTGGAAACAGATGCTTCTGATGTGGCTGTTGGTGCAGTGCTCCTCCAGGCCTATGTTCCCACAGACACCATGTTCCCATGCGCTTATTATTCCCGGAAGTTGTCGGCTCCAGAGCACAACTATATGATTTGGGACAAGGAGCTATTGGCGGTTAAGGTCGCTTTTGAGACATGGTGGCACCACCTGGAGGGGGCTCGTCACCAAATCGAGGTTCAGACGGATCATTGCAATTTGGAACACCTACGTACAGCTCGGACATTGAACCAGCGTCAGGTGAGATGGTCCTTATGCTTTACTCAGTTTGATTTCCAGGTGACCTATGTTCCAAATGGAGGGAATCAACGTGCCGACGCACTATCTCGGAAGCCATAGTATACCCGAAGGGAGGATAAAATCTTGCCCCAGACGGTGATTCCATTGAAGCGGTTTGCAGCCACCGAGGAACCTGTGGATCTTCGAGTGAGGATTCAGGAAGCGCAGTGGCAGGACCCATTTGTGACAGCTCGATGTCGAGAATTGGATGAGAATGGGAGACAAGAGACTCCTTGGGCGTATATTGGGGACCTGTTGTGGTTCCATGATCGCATTTATGTGCCTGGAGGTCCTCTTCGTGGCCTTATCCTATGTCAATGTCATGATAGTCCAGCGACAGGACACTTTGGGGTGTTCAAAACACTGCACCTCATCTCTAGGACATTTTGGTGGCCGAGACTTAAACATGATGTGTCGGGATATGTGGCGTCCTGTGGGATCTGTCGCCAAGCCAAGTATGCTCCTGGTGCGCCCCCTGGTCTGTTGCAGCCCTTGCCCATGCCAGAACGACTGTGGGGGGCAGTTTCATTGGATTTCATCATTGAGTTACCACCATTGAATGGTGCCACAACCATTTTGGTGGTGGTGGATATGTTGACTAAAATGGCCCACTTTATTCCATGTGCGGGTCTTCCATCGGCCAAGATAACGGCTCAATTGTTTATCTCCCATGTTTTCCAGTTGCATGGGTTACCAGACCACATGGTATCAGATCGGGGGGTACAATTTACGGCACGCTTCTGGCAGACCCTACTCGAGAAACTGCAGGTTCAGGCGTGTCTGTCGTCTGCTCTTCACCCTGAAACTGATGGGGGGACAGAGAGAGTGAATGCTATTTTGGAGCAGTCCCTCCGCTGTTTCAGCAATACTCAACAAGACAATTGGGTGGAGGTGCTGCCAGTGGTGGAGTTCACTTATAACAATGCTCAACATGCATCTACCCATGTGTCCCCTTTCTTTGCTAACTATGGGTTTCATCCACGACTTTTCCCTTTAGCCCTGTCTGATTCCCCAGTTCCGGCAGTGGATACATTTTTGCAGGAGTTAAAAGCCGTGTACCACATGGTCCGCGATCAACTAGAGAAACCCAACGAAGACTAAACGGTTTGCAGACCGACCAATATTCCACCTTTAGTGGTCGGCGATCAGGTTTGGCTCTCTACTCGATATTTACCAACGACGTGACCATCAAGAAAGCTTGATCACCATTACTTGGGACCTTTTCTGGTCGAGGCGGTGATCAATCCTGTGGCTTATCGTCCCTCCCTGCCACGGACCATGCTCTTTTCCATTGTTCCCTGTTAGTCCGTGGCTCGCCCGACAGTCCACATAGACCGGCTCCATCACAGCCAGCCACAGTAGCCCCTCTGGGAGAGGAGGAATATGAAGTGGATAGCATCTGAGATTCACGCCAGTTGCGGGGCCGATTTCAGTATTTGGTGGCATGGAAAGATTATGGACCAGAGGAGTTCACCCGGGTCGATGCCACTGAAGTTCTTGTTCCTCGTTTGGTCCAGGACTTTCACGCTCGCTTTCCTCAACGTCCTCGTCCTCCTGGTCCCAGGGGAGGGGGCCCTGCAGGGGGGGAAAGTGTCATGTCCCTGGTGGAGTCTGACTCTGAGGAAGAGGAGGAACAGCCAACAGGGAGAGGGAGTGTGGCTCCAGAGGTGGTGGAGGAGGCTGGGGAAGGGCAGAGGCTGGCTGAGCAGTCAGAAGAGGATCCAGGCCCATCCCCTATCCATCCTAGGTCACTCAGGGAGGAGAGGATCAGGGAAAAGTGAGGTCTACTCAAGAGGAGATTTCCATGATCCTCCTTGTGGCTTGCAGGTGGGAGCTATGTATATAAGTTTGCAACTGCACAGTTAGAATTGCTGAAGTCAATTGGTGTTTACTTTGAAAGAGGCTTATCTTTGCTGGTGTTCTTCCCATGGACTTTTCTCGGTTATTTTCCAGGAGTTTATAATTAGTTATCTTGGCTTGCTTCGGAACTCTCATCAATGCGGTTTGTTTTGGTTTTTTGTTTGCCTCATTATTTACTTTTGTGACTTTAAACTGTGCCTAATAAAACAGTGAAGTTAAGTTGAAGGCTTTACAGGACTTTAATATATGTTTTGGGTTTTGGGTTATTTTGAGAGACTATGGGTCATCACAAAAGTAACCCACAATCTTCAGAGCTCTCTCTTACCATGGTAGGTAAAAACTGATGCCATACAGCTAGAAAAATGTTTGTGGGGAAGAGTGCTCACCTCCAAGATCCTGTCCAGCCCCATGATTCTATGAGGTGGAGAAATATTCTTCCTCTGGATGTCTTGGAGTCCAAATACCTCTGCAGTGTTTAGCATGCAGAACTCTGAAGCTTTTGCAGAGACCAGGTATGCCACTGAGCACTGTGAGCAAAAACAGATGGCACTTTCCTTCCATCCATGTGATTTTTCTGAAGGTTCTCTATTATCAGTTTGAAAAATGACAATATAAAATAGTACTTAACAGGTTCTTATCAATGTTTTTCTATCAAGCTGGAAGAGATGTTGAATGAATGCCTGTGTTCTCCAATTTGGTTTTTTTTTATGAAGATGAAGAGAGAATACACAAAATTAATAAATAACAAAAATATGTACAATAGTTGATACAAAAGATGGATACAATATTCAAAACAAATCATCATGGCTACAGATATAGCCTTAAAATAGCAGGACTGAGATGAAGTCAAGTGGACCAGGGAAAGCACCTGGGACTGAATCACTGGTTGTATTTGCATTGCATTTGCATAGCACCAGAGATTGCTGGAAGGGCTGCTCACTATGAGTTGAGGAGGACTGAAACAAAGTCCAGTGAACCAAGGCTGTACCATTAGGCGCATGAATCATATAATTCAAAATCTAAAACAGGAAAGCTGCAAAAAAATATCTATTTGTAGTGACTCTGTTAAATTGCTCATTATGAGGGCAAATGACCTGATTAGAAAACACCAGTAGTTTGAAAACAGCAGTAGTTTATCTTTGTTAAGTGCTTCTGTGATTGCAATTTTATTTTAGAATGTCTGGCTTAATTCAGAACAACACTTCTTTTACAGCTGTCTTTCATGGTAATTTGGATACTGTCCTATTTATAAACAGATTACTAGTGTACATGGAGCGGTTGCTTGTCTAGAATCTGTAGTCTATGCTCTCCAGTCTGAAATTAGGTGTCTGTCAGATCTGTGTATCTGCCATTCTTCAGTGGAAGAAAGGAGGGGGATTTGATTTGATACATTTAATTCTTTGCCTCTCTATGTATACTAAATAGCCTATTTCTTACATTGTCTTTTGTATAAACTTTTACATGATTTACAACCATTGCCTGGCACCCCAGATGCCTGGAAAATTCTCACGTCTTGCGGGAGAAGGCACTATGTGGATTACAATGTCGGAAGATAGCCTGGGAACCTTCCTTTATCTGCTTTCCCAGAAGGGCTGGTAAAATAACATCTTCACACCTGCGGATTGGTGGAATCCACATTGGACCGTTAGGAGGGGTTTCTAACTCTTTCATCATGGTAGCATGGCCTGAGGGGCCTCAGATCCTGCTTTGAATTTTGACCTGCTTTACTCCTCTTCAATAAAAAGATTCCTTTTGAAATACAAAGTTTTCAAGAGTCCATACTTATATTTTGAAGAGGGGGGAGAGGCTGGTCCTTACATAAAGCAGGATCTACAATAGTGGTCAACCTGAAGAGAAATCCCCCCCCCCAAAGTTTACTCTATCGAGGAGACCTTGCAATGATGTCTGAACAAAGCAGTGAGCAAGGGGAGGCCAAGTGCTGGGGAGAAACCTCGACAACTACCCAGCCCAGTACTGGCTCCATATGTCCCATTGAAGACATCGAAGCTCTCTTCAAAAGTTCCACGAAGCCTCGGTGGTCTATCAGTGTGGGGAAAAGGGATAGCTGGGATGGGAGAGCCAGGGGAATAATCTTCACCCATGGTAGCTGTAAACCTAGGTGGAAAATGGAACTGGAAGCCCTTTCCGATCAGGAAGAACTGACTGAGGAACCACTGGCGGATAATCGATTGAAGTGGTACATAAACCACCTTGTGATGGAAGCCCTGGAAAATCTCCTTCCCTTTTAAAATACAAAGTTTTCAAGAGTTCATACTTATATTTTGAAGAGGAGGGAGAGGCTGGTCCTGACAGTGTCCAACGTAGTCAGTCTGTTTTATTGAACTGCCCCGCTATCAGCCCCCTCTATCATGAGCCTACAGGAAAAGGGCAGTAAGGCAACTTTGGGATCTGGCAGAGTGAGAGCTGTAAACCATAAACACAAAGTTTTTGGTGTGTCCCTGCATAATAGATACAGTACCATCGCTGAATTTAATAGGGAAACTAAGGTAGCAGGTTCCTCTGTTTGTGATGATAATGATGACTCAACTGAGCAGGAGATTGTGGTCCATGAGGAAGAAGTTGTTTTGGATAAGGGAAGCTGTGAATCAAGTATTGCAATTCAGTCATGTAAGGTGAGCAAGGTATCTAAAAAGAGAAGTCACCTTCTGGTTGGTGAGTCAATTGTAAGAGATGTTAATTTAGGAAAGGATGTGGAAGTTTTGATAGAGGTGAGATGTCTGTCTGGTGCTACTGTTAGCAGAGAAAAGAGGCACATTGTTAAGGTAGTCAAAAATGCTACTAAGGAATGTGATGATGTTGATGTACATCTTGGCCCTAATGATCTGTTTGAAAGAGATGTACTTTCTTAGAGAATAAGTCAAGCACTATCCAAATAACAGTATTACGGTCGCTCTCTGTAAGTTCAACTATGAAATCCATTGTGATCTCTTCCCAGGGTCAGCTGGGGTCAGTCAAAGTTGGAGCAAACCAGGTGGCTTTCTTGGTCTTGCTTTCATGGCAGTGCATGTGAAACAGCTTTTTACATAGTCCTCTGCATCTGCCTTCATTTTTGGCCACCAAAATTGCCTCTTCACTAGGTGAAGGGTCTTCAGAAACCCAAAATGATGAGCCAACTTGCAGTCGTGGTTGCGCTGTAATACTTTCAATCTCAGGCTGGCAGGGGTGTACAACTTCATTCCTTTCCAAGCTAACCCATCACACAAGGTTAGGGTGTTTGGGTTGTACCTTATCCATCGGTCAGCAGGGAGCATGGACTTCAGTGCCTCGGTGATTGGATCTCTCGTGGGGCTGATTCGATTCCTGGTTAGGCTTCAGGTAGTGACTTGGGCAGCTTGTTGAGACTGGGGCACTACACCATGCACAACTTCCTCCCATTGGCTGTTGAACTGAGGTTTTATTGACAAAGCATCAGCCAGTTTGTTCTTCTCTCCTGGGATGTGCTTCAGTTCAAAGTTGAAACGTTTAAAGCAGGGGTTGCCAACCTTTTGGACCTCAGGGACCACCAAATTCATAATTTTAGATCCCAGGGACCACTAACCGGTTGTGTGGGTGTGGCCTAATTTGTGGGTTTGGCTTGGTGGTCATGTGACTGACTGGGCATGGCTTGTATGTAAATATTATAAATATTTATATAAATATTGAATTTTTTTATAAAAAAAGAGCAACTTTTACCCAAAATCAGGCAAAGCAGGCAGATTAAGTTGCTCACAGAATCATTCAGTGATCTATTTATCTGCCATTGGCTAACTCAGTCTCTCAAATTTGCTTGCCATGAGTCTATACTGAATTTACTTACAAGCAAACTTTTAGACCTAAGAGAGGTTTGGCTGTGCTGAGCTGAAGATCTAAAGACTAGCTATAAAGCAAGAAATCCAGTGGTGGTATTCAAATAAAGTTGCCACCAGTTCAGTGGGCGTGGCTTGGTGGCCGCGCTTTGCATGCATGCACACACTTAGCATGCATGCACGTGCCAAACATGCACTTTGCACAGGGGCAGAGGCTTTCTAACTTGCCTCCTGCAAGCCTGCACAATGGTGGTTGCTGCAGCAGCTGCTGCGCGGCGCTATTCTGCACCACGCAAAGCAGCTGTGCTTTGAATTCTGGCCATAAAAGTGAATATGGGAGCCTGGGCGGGCGGGTGGGCCAAACACAGAGCAGTGAAGAGAACCAGTTCGGTCTCCACTGCTCATCACCGCTACCGGCTCTCCAGACCCGGGCAGAACCGGTTGAATACCACCACTGAAGAAATCCAACCATTTCCTGCTTCCTAGCTAATCTAAATCTCCCGGCACAGCAGAACAGATGATAGTCGGAAAAAGGAAAAATAGCAATTTAGCAGGTAAGTTTACCGGGTAAGGAGTGAGTGGGCGGGGAGTGTTCCCACAGGCCTTGTGGGTGGCGCAGCCTTGTGTTTCTGCGCAGCCTGGATTAATTGCTTTGTGGGGGTGCTCTGGGGGTGAGATTTCTCTGTGGCCCACTAAAATTTTCTCACGGCCCACCAGTGGGCCCATTGGTTGGCGACTGCTGCTCTAGTCCCCTAATCCTGGTTGCTCTTCTCTGCACTTTTTCTAGAGTCTCGACATCTTTTTATAGTGTGGTGACCAAAACTGGATGCAATACTCTAGGTGTGGTCCTACTAAGGCTTTATAGAGTGGTATTAGTACCTCATTTGATCTTTTTTTAAAAACAAGTTTTATTCAGTTTTCTACATTTTAACATCTCTTTTTAGTGAACAGCATGATTCTGCTGATTCTTTCCCCCCCTTTTTATTTCCCATATACGTACAAATATGACCATAGTTTACATATTCAATTTTTATATTCAATTTCTAGTCTTAACAATATTTTTATGCACTTTCTATTTTGTTATATTATTCCAAGTGCTTCTCATAATTTAATTCACATATATTAACTTCATAGTTATTGTACTGTAATACTTTTAATTGTCACATTTGTATAATCCTCTTAATTTCTAATTAGTAACACTTCTTCTGTAAATTGGTTTCCCCACTTTAATATCAATTTAAGTGCGCCACCTCAAAGTTACACATTCATTTATTATTTCCCCTTTTAAATCACATCAAATATTTAGCATTTTATTACCTACAACTTTAAATTACTAATCCCCTTTAAAACTACATAACATATATAAATCAGATTCTGCATGGTTTCCCATTCTTAATTCCATAAAATTTATCTACAATTTCAGAAAAGAAAAAGGACATATTTATTTACACATTTAATCCTAAACCCTAATACCAATTTCATTTCAGCTCTCCTCCTATATCATTTCATTTATTTCAATCTATTTATTACACATATTCTATTAATTATTCCATTCATATTTAAACCAAAAGAAATAAAGAAGAAAATCAGCATTCCAATCCTCAAGTATTTCAATATATTTGATAAACATATTCCATGTATTTATTGTATTTGCCTCTTAAACATAAAGAAAGGGAGTATTGCCAAAAAATAACAATTCTATTATCCATCTTATATGTCCCTATTTCACAACTACAAATATATCTATATTATTCCCCAGCACCTTGCAGAATCCCCTCTCCCAGTATCATTCAGCCATTATCTCTGTGTAAGAAATTTACCCCCATTTTTAAAAATTCCCATATTCCTTTCCCAAATCCTGTTTCTTTTCCTTTCTTTCCCCTAACATTTCCCCCTTTATTATTTCACTCCAGTTTTTAACCTCCTCTCTATTTTTAGCTACCTTCCGCCCTTCAAATTTCTGCTGATTCTTTCCCCCTTTTTTATTTTCTGGATATTTCCCTCTTTATTCAATTTCCCAGACCTCCAATATTTATTCCCAATTCTTTTTCTCTTTCCCTCTGGATTCCTTTGTTCTTGATGGTGATTAAAGATGGCCCCTTCTGAAATTTGCTCCACCTCTTCTTCTGTACTTTATCTTTGTTGTTCATACTCTGCAATCGCCTCTTCAAAAAATTTAAAAACGAAGCCCAGGGTTTCATCTCTTTCTTGTAAAGTTTCCTTAATGCTTCCAAGTTCCATTTTTAGTGCCTGAAGAGATATTGCCATTTTACAATTTTTTATTTAATTCAGTTAGTGTCTTTAAAGTTAATTTCCAACAGTCTGCTTTTGTTTCCTTCCTCTCAACTTTTAGTCCTCAGCTAGTCCAATACCAAGTCCATAACAGAATCAACAATTAATCCAAGGGCAGAATCTTCATGTGTCTTTCTTTGCTTCAATATTTCAATTTTCCAAAACTCTTATTTTATTGTATCAATTTTCCTTATATTTTTAAGAAACAGGGTTTTTTAAAAAAGGTCAAGTTGAATTTAATTCAGATGACACTCTTTGTTCTAACAAATCCACACCTCCTCTTTTCTATTTCCTTCCCAATTATTCAGAGCTTTTCAAACCACAATCTTCCAAAAAGATCAAATCCAATTAATATGTTTCCTCTTTAACGATCTCTAGTTCAGCTTGAATTAGTGCTTATATAAAATCAAGATATACTCATCCAAGTTAGTTGTATAATTCCTTCTGCAGCTTCTACCTCTCTCGGCTCGAAGCTCTGTCACTGTCAAAGGCAATTCACACCTTTTTTAAAACTTCTTTCAATTCTCCGCTTTGAGTACTTACTTAAAGATACTTTGTAACGTTAATCCAGAGGGTAGTTTCCATTTAATTATATCGTCCTGTTCCTCCTGCTGTTCGCTTCTTCCACACTCTCCTTCCCAATACTTATTCCAATCTAATTCTCCCCTTCAGGGTAGCCATTTTTACCATGGCTTCAGGCGTCTTCAGGAGGGAGCTTTGCCAAACAGGGGGGCGGGATTTGCGGCTCCCCTCTACCTGGCTGATGGTCTCCCCTTTCTCTGCCGCCCCTACAAGGCAGCTTCTGCCCCAAATCTAAAAGGTTGGAGCTCTCTGACACCGAAGCACGGACAAAGCCACGCACAATCACGGTCAGCAGTCCGTCTTCGGGGAGGCTCAAAACTGGAAGCCCAGTACCTCATTTGATCTTGATTGTATCCTCTGTTAATGCAACTTAGGATTGCATTGGCTTTTTTGGCTGCCGCTGCACACTGCTGGCTCATATTTAGCTGGTTGTCCACTAAGACTCCAAGATCACTCTCACAGTTACTGTGGTTTCACCCAATCTATATGTGTGTTTTTGGTTTTTCTTGCCTAAGTGTAGGACTTTATTTTTCCCTACATTGAATTTCATTTTGTTAGATAGGGCCCATCGGGATCTTGAGCCTATCTTCTTGGGTGTTAGCTATTCCTGCCAGCTTAGTATCACCTGCAAATTTGGTAAGATCCCCTTCCATTCCTTCATCTAAGTCATTTATGAAGATATTTGAAAAGTACTGGACCTAAGACGGAACCTTATGGCACGCAACTGCTTATGGCACCCCTCCATGTAGACTTAGATCCATTATGCATTACTTGTTGACTACGGTTTGTCAGCCAGTTGCGAATCCATCTGGAAGTGATTCTATCTATCCCACTTTTTTGTAGCTTCCCAAGAAATAGGTTGTGGTCCACTTTGTTGAATGTCTTGCTGAAGTCTAAGTATATTGTGTCCATAGTATTTCGCTGGTCTACTAATTTAATCATTATGTTGAAAAATAAAATAAGATTGGTTTGGCATGATGTATTTTTAACAAACCTGTGCTGACTGCTAGTTATTATTTTGCTTGTTTCTAGATGTTGGCAGATCTGGTTTTTTCATTATCTTTTCCAGTATCTTCCTGGGTATTGATGTTAGGCTGATTGGTCTATAGTTTCCTGGATCTGTTTTTTTTCCCCTTTTTCAAGATGGGAACCACATCAGCTCTTTTCCAATCCTCTGATAGTTCCTTGGTGTCCCAGAATTTTTGAAAGATGTGATGCAGTTGGGTTCTGAGATGCCAGTTCCTTTAGAACTCTGGGGTGTGATTTGTGTTCATTGAGATCAAATAGGTGCTCTCTTACTATTTTTTTTTTCTTATTTTAACTTTTATTTCTAGTCTGTCTTTTACAGTTATGTTTTTGGTAGGTTGGGCTATAGTTTCTTTTTGCGTGAAGGCTGATGCAAAGAATGAGTTCAGCAGCTCTGCTTTCTCTCTGTTGCCTGTTACTTCTTTGCCATCTTCTCTCTTTAGCGGACCAACTGTTTCCTTGTTTTTTTTCTTGTTATTTATATGTTGAAAGAAACCTTGGGGGGCCAACTGCGCTGTTTCAGTCCTTTGATTTCAGCCTCAGCTTTCTCCCCGTTTCCCATGTCCTCAAATTGGGCTCTTAGAGACTGCAAGAACTTGCCCACATCTTTCAACTCTGGGACTTCTTCATCGTGGAGTTGAGCAATCCAGTCTGTGGCTTCCCACTCTCTCATATTATCTGCAATGACCAAAATCATGTCTTGATCTAACTGATATTGAGCCCCATACCGATGTGAGCCCAGATTCGGTTTAGGAAATAGGCCAGCTTCCCAGGGTGTCATCAAAGGTTACTAGAAATTGCCGGGAGCAGCTGCTGGCGGGGCTGCTGCAGCTGGTGGGATCAGTGGTGGGATGGGAGCCTGCACCCACTGGTACTGGATCTACCTCTGGCCTGGGTAAAAGTCCCATCCAGGAAGTATTTGGTCAGCTGGTGTTAACCTGGGAGGCTCTGACAGAAGAAGATGGGCAGGCCTGGGTAATCCTCTCATTCCTCCCTGGGCTTGAGTGCCACAGGGGTCTGGGGTGTTGTCCAGCTGCTGTACTCTGCTGGGCCATGTCTCTGACAGATTGGGTCCAAAGCGGAAAGCTGAATCTTGGTCCGGCCAGTGTCGAGTGGAATGAAGCTGAAGTCCCACTTTGGACCGCTGTGCTCCCTGAGCCTGGAAAGTAGAATGTAGGCTAGGGTAGATTCCAACCAGACTGGATCAGATATGGGAACATCTGAGTGGTGGGTCCCACACTCAGCTGATTGAATTTCTTGGGTAGCCCTGCAAGCGACTGGCTCCGCAACAACGGTTGGAGCCTCCATTCCCTGGACTCCCTAAGTTCCAGGGGCCTCGAAGGTCTCCACTCGAAGGCTGCTACTTGCTTGTGTTGTCCCAACACTCCTGAAGGCCCTGGGGTTATCATTGTGGGTTCCAAATCTAGCTGTGCAGCTGGTTCAGTTGGTTGGGACTGCCATAGGACTGGTTCCTCGGCACCCCTCCACTGCCTCTGCTTTGGCTGCCCCAGAGGGCTCCACAAACATCCTCCGAAGTGGATCCAGTAGCTCCCTCGAGGGTCACCATTCCCTGCTCCATTTTCCCTGACTATGCCCATTAGACAAGAAGCAACAGATAAAAACTAATCAAGAAAAGAAGCAATCTAGAACTAAGGAGAAATTTCCTGACAGAGATAACAATTAACCATTGGAATGGATATCCTTCAGAGGCTGTGGATGCTCCATCACAGGTTTTTAAGAAGAGACTGGACAACCATTTGTTTGAAATGGTATAGGGTTTCTTGCTTGAGCAGAGGATTGGACTAGAAAATTTCCAAGGTCCCTTTCAAAACTGTTATTCTGTTACTCAAATGATACAGCTATGAAATTAAGGAATCCATAACAGGAGGAGTGCCAAACAGAGGATACCTGTTTCCTAAACATATATGTGAAAAGGTTGACATCAGTACCCAGGAAGATACTGCAAAACATTAAAAAAACAGATCTGTCAACAACTAGAAACAAGTAAAGTAATAACTAGAAGTCAGCATGGATTTGTTAAAAACAGATCATGCCAAACCAATCTTATTTCATTCTTCAACATAGTCACTAAATTAGTACACCAGCAAAATATGGTAGACATAGTATATTTAGACTTCAGCAAGGCATTCGACAAAGTAGACCACAACCTACATCTTGGTAGGCTAGAAAAAAAGTAGGATAGATAACTTCACCACCAGATGGATTTGTAACTGGCTGATAAACTGTACTCAACAAATAGTCCTTTATGGTACTATATCTACATGGAGGGAAGTAATCGGTGGGGTACCACAAAGTTCCATCTTAGGCCCAGTACTCTTCAATATCTTCATAACTGACTTAGATGAAGGAATAGAAGGGGAACCAGATCTGTGGATGATATTAAGATGGCAGTGTGGTGGTCTCTCATGGAAAAGATGAGACACAAGCGAGTGTTCTCGGGATGAGAGCCCAGAGCAAAATCCAGCGCTCCCTTTTATTGAGATTTTTATACATGGTAAACATAGCAAGCATAATCACATAATGGGTTACAATAGTTCAGATATAGTATAGACTTGTGTATTGCTGTCTGAGCTGTTTCCTAGTTCCTTGTGTTTATTCTTATCGTTCTCATTGTGAAATTTCCTTACACTATCTCAGTGACGTTTAAACAAGCATGTATGTACAAAGTATTAGATTGATCATTACCCAAACCCAAGCCAAAGTTTTATTCCCACATCTCCCCTGTTTTAGTTTTTTGATGATCGCGGATGCCTCGGTAGCTTTTCGCCATCTGCAACAGCAGTTCTCCTTCCGGAAGCTTCACCCGACACATTCCTAAAAGTCCAGGGAGACATTGGATATAACAGCATGCACAGAGAGAAAGTATAATAAGCAATATCACTCCAACAACTAGGTGACGAATCCATGAACCATTTGGCAACCAGGACCAAAGTGCAGACCACACGTCCAGTCTCTCACCCTCCGATTGTAATGGATTCTCCTTCAAGGTTTGTTCCACATGCCGTATAGAAGCTGTAATGTTGGGGAATAATCAGAGATATACATGCAACAATGCGTATGAACCACAGCACAAACTCCCCCCTGCGCAGCCAGAATAGTATCCACCGGTTTGCAGGACAAAGTCACGAATTTTGCCTTGCTCTTCTTCAAGCAGCCTTAGCGTTTTAATGGTGTCATTAAACATAGTAACTGTCCAATTGTTTAAATGATGCAAATCTCTATAGTTCATCATGACTCCTAAAGGGGGAATCATTCCCCTTGATATCTGTGTCCAGTAGTCATGGGTCAAAACAGAGTTTACTTCCGTTGCAGAACGCGCATTGCGGATATGAGCAGTCCCCAAAGATTTTGAAATGACATGAGATGGGATTACTTTCCCAAAGGTGCAGACCCCTTTCCATCATGCTGGCATGCGATCATAGGCCATCCGGCCACATAGCAACCATAAATTTGCTCCCAGGAGATGACCAACCTTACCTGGCTCAACATAGATTAGTTTTGCAAAGGACTCCATTAACATAGCCAAATAAGTGGACGATGGTGCGTTAGTCCCATTCGCACATTTAGACAACTGGTTTTCTGTCGTGGTGGGACAACATGTGGCAGGAATATATGGGCACCCATTTTCATTGATCAAAGATAGGATATCAAAATAAGAAATGTTGTGTACAAAGTAAGTTAGATTTTTTGTTTTCATGTCACCCGAATAAACCCGACTTCCATTGCCAATAACAATTGTTTTGTTGCAAAACGGATATGTTCCCAAGTAAGTCATATTCTCTACCGTCTCATTGTGGGTCCAGCAGATACCCGCCACCTCTTGGATCTGGCTTCCAAGGTGTAAGGTAGTTATGTTACTTGGAGTCCAACTGCTAGACCACGTCCCCGAACAACCATAGCATTGTCCCTTATACCAGTCGCCTTTGGCCAGAGGTACTGCAACCATTGGAAGCCCTGATGTTTTGTGAGTTGGCATGTGCATACATACCCAACAATCAGTTTTGTTATAAAGGTTTGCTAGTTTCCCCATGTCCTGGATCAACGTGTTTCTTTTCCATTCCCCCAAATCCACCCCCTTGCCCCTTTGGCTGATGATAAGGACGCACACAGCGAGCAGGAACCCAAACAACTGTCCCCTCATCTTCAACGGCAGCATATCCTCGGTCTCAAGTTATCAGCGGGACAGGTCCTCTCCACGTTGGATCTGGCAGTCTCCTATACCGAACTTTCAGTCTTGGCGCTCCTGCAGAAGGGGAGGAAGCAAAATGCCTACTGGCTGCTGTAGCAGCAGGAGATCCTGTTATGTTTAGAAAATTTAAAGTATATAAGGTAATATTAAGAATGTTTTGTATGTAAGGCAAACCATATCCATCCACTTCCCCCGTTTTCGTTTTTATATGAAGGAGTGCTTGTTTGAGTGTCTGATTAGCTCATTCCACAATGGCCTGACCAGTGGAATTGTAGGGTATGCCAAATTTATGTATAATTGACCATCGATGACAAAATTCCGCAAAGGCGGTGCTGACGTAAGCAGGGCCATTATCGGTTTTTATCTCCATTGGTGGCCCAACATGTGTGAAGGTACGGAGACAATGGTTGACTACATGTTTTGTAGTCTCTCCTCGTTGAGGTGTTACCATAATAAATCCTGAATAGGTATCAACGGTGACATGCAGATGGTGCCATGGTTTGAAAGGAGGGTGTTGTGTGACATCCATCTGCCATAGCTGACAAGCAGATGTCCCTCGAGGATTTACTCCTTGAGGAAGAGCACTGGATTGGGCACTGCAACTAGGACATTGCTGGATAATAGCTGCTGCTTCTGCAGCAGTGAGACTGAATTGTTTACAAAGAGCTTTGGCATTTTGATGAAAATAGCTATGTGAGTCCCACGGAGTAACAGGGCAAAGCGAGACACATGACATGGCCGAGGTGGTTGCGTCGGCCACGTCATTCCCTTCCTGCAGCTCCCCGGGAAGTGGCTGGTGGCTGCGAATATGTACGATATGCAAAGAATGTATGTGAGAATGAAGACAGCTTTGCAGGGCTAAAAACAAACTCATAAGATTAGCATCAGCAGATGGGGAAAGATAAGCAAATTCAATGTTAAGTATCAATTGATAAACGTAAATCTAATCCACAATTAGATTTAGCAGTTCTTGCGCAAATTCCTGTAAGGCCAAAATAGCAGCAGCTAATTCAGCCCTTTGTGCTGATTGCTGAGGAGTGGTAATCTTTGTTTTCCATACCCCTTCCTGTCTCCATGCACAAGCGCCATAGGTCTTACCACCATCTGCATAAACGGTCACACCTTCAACGGGCTGCTTAGCAATAACTGAATTAAAATTTACAGATACGTTTCGAAGCAACTGGAAACGGGGATCACTGGGGGTATGGTAAGAAATCTTCCCTGGCCAATTTTCAAGAGCAATCTGCAATTCAATGGATTGACTATACCAAGTTTCCCACAAAGTGAGGGAGATAGGTAAAAATAACTGAACTAGATCTAAGCCATATAAATGCATACTGCGATTCCGGCCTTTGATGATTAACTCACTATAAAGCATAGCCATAGTAGAAACTGTTTTTCTGGGAGTATTCTGCAAATGTAACCATTCAGTGATATAAACCTGTGCCTCATGTAATTGAAATAAAGCTGCCGTAGGCAAGGCTGGAGTTTGTAAAATTGCCAAAGCAAATGGGGTATCAGGAATGCATCAATCAACCCAACTCTGCGTTAAAGCCGCATTTACGTGTGCCAGTACCTCCCTTTGTTCTGCTGATAATGTTATAGCAGAATCCAGCCTTGCGGAGCCCTTTAGGGCCAAGAACAAGGGCTGGAGCACCGCTGTAGTTAACCCCAGGTAGGGTCTAACCCAGTTAATTGTTCCTAGTATTTGTTGTAATTTTACTAGAGAATTTTTTTCCTCAATTTTGATTTCCGGAATGACTGGATGAGCGTAGGTTGCAAGGACCTTATGCCCTAGGTAGGCATATGGCGTTTGACTTTGAATTTTTTCTGGGGCAATATGAAGTCCAAATCGCAATAATACCTGTTTAAGGCAAGGTAACATTGCCTTAACCGTTCCCGGTGGGCTGGGAGCTGCAATTAAAATATCATCCATGTAATGGTAAACCTTCCACCCAGGATGGGAGGTTCTGAATGGAGCCAGAGCTGTTCGAACATATGTCTGGCACATCGTTGGACTGTTTAGCATTCCTTGTGGCAAAACCTTCCATTGGTAACGAAAGGTAGGTGCATTGCTATTCAACTCAGGTACGGTAAAGGCAAATAATTGCTTGTCATCTGCATGCAAAGGGATAGAAAAGAAGCAATCCCGCAAATCTACTACAACTAGATCCCAATTGCGCGGGATCAGGTTAAGGTTAGGCAAGCCACATTGTAACGCTCCCATTGGTTGAAGGATGGTATTGACAGCTCTCAAATCATGTAAAAATCTCCATTTTCCATTTTTCTTTTTGATAACAAACACCGGAGTGTTATACGGACTAGAGGTTGGCTCAATGTGGCCTAATTGTAGCTGCTCAGCTACCAATTGATGTAAAGCTACAAGTTTTTCCTGTGGAAGTGGCCATTGGTCAATCCAAACTGGCTGAGAGGTTAACAGTTGTAACTTTTCCATTATCCAATAACAATTTTTGTGCGGAACTGTGACAGCAAATCTCTACCCCACAAGTTTACATGCAGGGGCAACACAATAGGTTGAATCCTTGCGGTCTCACCAGTTGCTCTATGCAATGCCGTCAACCAGTGTACACTACTTCTTGCAAACTGCATACCACCTACTCCACGAACAGCCAGAGAGTCCTCAAGCGCCCATTCATTTGGCCATTCCTTTTGGCGTGTCACAGAGACATCTGCTCCGGAATCTATAAGGCCAGAAAATGATTTTCCCTGAATTTCAATTGTCATTTTAGGTTGGTCTGTAGTCAACTCTTTTGTCAGAGCTAGCAATTCTGCAGCAACTGGAGAACTGGCCATTTCAGTGGACCCAAAACCGCCAGTTCGTGGGTTCCCAATTAAAGGATTCATAGGAATGTATGGAAGCAATAATAGCTGGGCAATAGATTCACCGGCCATTAATGATGCAGGAGTATCAGTGTACAATTGTATCTTAATAACCCCTTTATAATCTTGATCAATAACCCCTGGAATAACAAAGAACCTTTTTTATTGATGCAAATGACCTGGGAAGTACCAATCCCACTGTTTTTTCTGGCAGTGGCCCATGCAAATGAGTGTCCTCAATGTACACTTCATTAGTGCAACATCAATTGAGTGCAACATTTTTAAACCCAAGCCTGCACTCCTGGTAGTTGCAGGCCATGCCTTTGTAACAGCCTTGGGAGTGGGGCTAGCTACACGCCCCAAATTTAGTTTCCCAAATTTTGGTTCTGATCAGAGCGACATTGATTTGCCCAATGAAACCCTTTTTTGCATTTCGGACAGACCGACTTCGGGCGGACGTCCTTATTTTTGTTTTTGTTAAACGCCATTCCCCCCACCCCAGGGGCTTGGCACTGGGCTTTAAAATGGCCAGGCTTCCCACAATTAAAACAGTTTCCCATAGGTTTCATCCCTCTTTGTAATGCCATAGCCAAAGTCTCCATGTTGTAAGCCTGAGAACCCACCACTGCACATGCCTTTAACAGATCAGCCAGAGTAACCTCACCTCTAGCCACCAAAGGCTGTAAGATACGCTTGCAGTCAGCGCTTGCATTTTCGACTGCCGATCTCAGCAAAAGTTCCTTTGCCGCTTCCTCATTAGAAATTTGCCAGGTAATAGCCAATTGTAGCCTTTCCACAAATTCGTTATAAGACTCAGATGCTGTTTGCTTAATTTGAGAAAAAGACCGTGCCGGGGTTCCCACATCCTGGATGCGGGACAACACTCCAAGGACAGCCGCCATAACCACGGGAAATACGTGATCAGGCAAATTAGTAGCTTGATCAGCAGTGGATTCAAACAAGCCTGCCCCATAGATTTGGTCTGGCGTATACAGCCCCCCCGAATTCCATCCCCTAGTGATAGCTTCCCTTTGGTACTCTGAATCAAAAACCACATACTGAGTAGAGCTCAATATCATTCTCATTAAATCTTTCCAGTCATTAGGAATCATGTGTGAGGTAGCCAAACTTGTCAGGAGACCCTTTGTAAAAGGACTTTGAATACCGTAATCTTTAACGGCTTTCTTGATTTCCCTAAGTACTGCCAACGGAATTGGAACCCATTCCGCCTGCATGTTGCCTTGAGCATCCACTTGCCTATTAACTGGAAACAAATTCATCTGGGGAATCTCATCAGGCTCTAATTTCCCCTCATTGAAAGCCTGATGCATCATTGCTTGAACTTTTCCCATTTGTGGCTGGGGTTTCTCCTCCACAGGCATAGGCGCTGTTGGGGGTGAGAAAACATACTCCAGTTTTGGAGTCGGAGGGTACAACACAACTCCTTTATAAGGAGGAGGTTCTACTAAAGGTTTTAAAAGAGGTTGTTGCTGGGTCTCTAAAGCAGTCATAACAACCTTCCAATATGTCAAAATTTCAGCTGTTGCCCGTGGTTCCTCATGAAGGATAGTTCCAATTCTCCTCCACATGTCTAACTTTAAAGAGCCCCTCTCTGAGTACCAGGGGCATTGCCGCCAGATCTCTTGCAGCAGCTTTTTCACATTACCTTTTGAAAGGTAATGTGCTCCCCTCCGGATGATTTAAAGATAAAGAAATTTGTCCTGACTAACTTCAGCAGCTCACTAACATGACGTTCCTGTGGCTGAGAAAGTTTTCCCCCCATGTTTCCTGAAAAATCCTATTGTCCAGCAATAGTTAAGTACGTACTTTACCTATTCCAGGCGAGGAAACACAGAGGTCCGGACACGTACCACCTGCCGTGAATCACGTCGGGGTCACCACTTGTGGTGGTCTCTCATGGAAAAGATGAGACACAAGCGAGTGTTCTCGGGATGAGAGCCCAGAGCAAAATCCAGCGCTTCCTTTTATTGAGATTTTTGTACATGGTAAACATAGCAAGCATAATCACATAATGGGTTACAATAGTTCAGATATAGTATAGACTTGTGTATTGATGTCTGAGACTTGTGTATTGCTGTCTGAGCTGTTTCCTAGTTCCTTGTGTTTATTCTTATCGTTCTCATTGTGAAATTTCCTTACACTATCTCAGTGACCTTTAAACAAGCATGTATGTACAAAGTATTAGATTGATCATTACCCAAACCCAAGCCAAAGTTTTATTCCCACATGGTAGGAATAGCCAACACCCTAGAAGATAGGCTCAAGAGAAAAGTAGTTTTACACATGGGAAGAAAAACCAAAAGTACACATATAGACTGGGTGAAACCAGGCTCAATAGCAGTAACTGTGAGAGGGATCTGGAGTCCTAGTGGACAATCAAGTAACCAACAGTGTGCGGTAGCAGCCAAAAAAGCCAATGCAACCCTAAGTTGCTTTAACAGAGGGATACAATTAAGATCAAGTGAGGTACTAACACTACTCCATAAAATCTTAGTAAGACCACACCTAGAGTACTGCATCCAGTTTTGGTCACCACAGTATAAAAAAGATGTTGAGACTCTAGAGACTCTAAAAAAAAGTGCAGAGAAGAGCAACTGAGATGATTTGGGGACTGTAGGTTAAAACATATGAAGAACGGTTACAGGAACTGGGCACGGCTAGTCTAGAGAAGGACCAGGGGAGACACGATAGCAGTGTTCCAATATTTGAGGGGCTGCCACAAAGAGGAAGGGGTCAATCTATTTTACAAAGCACATGAAGGCCAGACAAGGAATAATGAATAGAAACTGAACAAGGAGAAATTTAACCTGAAAATAAGGAAAATTTTTCTATCAGTGAAAGCAATCAGCCAATGGAACAGCTTGCCTTCAGAAGTTGTGGGAGCTTCACCACTAGAAGCTTTTAAGAAGAGATTGGACTGCCACCTGTCAGAAATGATGTAGGGTCTTCTGCTTGGTTGAGGGGTTGGACTAGATGACCTACAAGGTCCCTTCCAATCTGTTTATCTGTTAAAACAATAGCCTAAATCTGTGCAGGTTCTTGGGCTGTCGGTTTATCCTCATGTCCTCCTAAATATGGATACAAATGTGCTGTTTTTAACATATGAGTTCTTGTACCTTTTACTTCTTATCTTCAGCCAAATAAGTAGCTTAAGGTCAACTTTAGCTGTCCAGTTGTAAAGTATTTTCCTCTCTCTTCAACACAATTTTTGCACATATTTATGAACATATATGAATTTCATCAACATCATACAGTAATTGATTACATGGTTAGTGGCTGGCATGTGTGGCTGATGCATACTTGTTCCTCCTGTTCTCCTCCAGCTCCTGAGTATAATTTCAAATAATCATTTTGGTTTGGTTATATATAGGAGAGACCAACTATCTAGCTTCTTCTGAAGCATCCGCTGTTGTCCTACCTGAAGGATTCTCAAGTATGTCTTAAATAGCTTATTGTTCTTTGAAAAGGAGTTAGACAGACTCAATAGAAAACTGCTTTGCTGAAGAATTGGACAATTTAATTTAGCAAAGGGGTTTGGATTTTGCTAGCTCTACAGATTCCCACTGCGAGTTCTAGTCCCACCATAAGCATGAAAGCTTGACTGGATAATTTTGGGCCAATCATTCTCAGCCCAAGCCACCTCACAGGGTTGTTGTTGTGGTAAGGAGGAGGAAAACGGAATATTAAGTATGTTTAATGCTTTGAACTATTTATAAAAATAATATAGAATATAAATCAAAAAATTTTTTTTATATTGAACTGTATCATATTGCTCTGTGAGGAAGATGGGTGGTTTCTAAATGTGATAGATAAATAAAAATAAATAAATGAAAACTGTATTACCTGGTTTATTAATTGGCAAGTAAAATCTGATCCGCGCGATCGTGTTTTAAATTTTGAAGTTTGCAGAAAGAATAACCTTTTCTCTAACATATAAAGCAACTTTCTTCAGCTCCCTCCCACATAGTCTCCGATGCTTTCAGGAAAAGAAAAAGTGAAGCAAACATGAAACAGATTTATCTGGGGCAATTACCAACATTACTGAAAGCACAATAATGAGATATCTCCAGTTGATTTACTTTCTGCTGCTTTTGTGTTTGACTCAGGGATGGGCTGCTACCGGTTCTCCCTGGTTCAGGTGAACCAATAGCTAATTTTATCATTTTTAATGACCGGTTCAGCAAACTGGCAAATCTGACCCCTGGCTGGCCCTGCCCACCCTGCCCCTCCCCTCCCAGGAGTCTCCACGCAGCCCATTTTAGATGCCAGGTAAGCAGCCCATTTTAGATGCTGAGGGTGAAAAATGGGCCTCCCGGAGGCCCTGGAAGGCCGTAAACAAGGCCCATTTCTGGCCTCCAAAGGACCTCTGGAGCCCAGAGAGGCAATTGTTGACCTGAAGACTCAAGGAAAACCTTCAGAGCCTGGGGACGGCGAAAACGCCAAATGCCCCCCCCCCCCTGCTGTGATGAAGGAAGCCGACTAGGCCATGTCCTCCATGGCCACGGCCACCCAGCAACCGGGCAGAGAACTGGTTGCTAAAAATTTTGAAGCCCACCAGATATTACTGTCTCTGAGGTAATTCTGAATTATAGATTGTGTTGCAATCTATAAATAGAAAGCTACCTGAATATCCAGCCAAAACAAATTCAGTTTAGGTGAAAATTTATAAAACAAAAACAGTATAAGCAAGAGTCTCATGAAAACAAAATTGAGGCCTAGAAAATTGTGTTAATTTTAGAGGCTATTTGGTCCCAATAATAGCTAGTTATTTTTTTGGTTATTTTACTGGGAATAATATTAGAATGTTCAACATTCCCTACAATGCAATCCAAGAGCTGCCTCTAGTGGTCAGTGTGGGGATTAACCTTTGAGTATTTTTAGGTTTATTGATACTTGTAGGTTGCCCTCATAGTTGAACGATAAGAGTTGGAGTTAGAATAAATATTTGCATGAGTAATAGGGTGAAGATAGGATCATATTTAAGTTACACTGCAGTGTATCATTAAATTTAGTGTCAAGGTAAACATAAGGGTATTTTTTTCTAGATGGTGGTAATCTTAACATGACCTCACATGATCTCCAACAGCATGACTTCCCCCCAAGTGACTATGTGACCTGTCGACCACATGGCCAACTGACCATGTAAACCACGTAAGACCACGTAAAAGCAGAGGAGAACAGAAGCAAGACATTTTAACCAAAGTTTCACTGATGATGTTATCTAGCCTGATGATGAAACATACAGAAGCCAAACAGCAAGCTTGGAGAACCACCATCAAGAAAAAAATAGTTCCATCTTTAATCTTTAGAACATATGGAAGAAACAGCAGGAATATCTAAACATTTTTGCCATAAATTAACAAACTGTTCAAAAATAGCAAGAGGAATGTAGGAGTGGACAGACATTGTTGAACTGGATTAAAATATTACTGATAATAAACCATTTTCTTGTGTTGTCAGTGGAAGACAGCAAATAGGTTAGTTTTTAAATGTTCAAGCAAATAATCTGTCTGGACCATAGAACCAACTAAACCAATAAGTCATTTTGTCTCTCAGTCAGATGTACTGATGGAAATGGGTGCAGATTTCAGTTTCTGAGAGCAGAAGATCACTTTAAGGCCACCTGCTGAACACAAGTTGCCAAGAATAGAGCAGACTTTAAATTGTTTCAGGATTGTGGTCTCAGTGTCTGGGTTTATATAACATGGATTATAGGATTTTGCTTTAGGATATGGTGTGGACTCCATTCAATGTGGCTCATTCAACAAACAAAATCTGAACAACAAACAAACTTTTTCAAACTGGATACACATCCACCCCAATATGACAATCTAAGGAAAAATGGTCTAGGAAATAAAACAAATTTGGAGGTAAAGGTTTCTGAAATATAAGAATTAATTTCATTTTTAGTAGAAGCTAATTATTTACAAGAAATTGTAGGGATTATTCAATCATATTAGTAATAGATTCAACATTTATTTATTTTAAAACCTACAAACTAGAATTAAGTCTGATTTAATTGAATTAACTCTAATGATACATTTTAAACCAGCAGTTTAATTTGTTCCAGTTGAATATATTATGATTTTCCCTGTTTATTATTTTCTGTTTACCTATGAATGAGGATAATCATGGGTGAGTTTTAGATTTTATGCCTTAATAAACATGTTAATCTTTAAGATGTCACAAACCTTTATTGCTTTGAACTAAGAAACATATTCTGAATGTCCCACTATGTCAGTCCATAGGAGACAAACAATGAAACATGCATCACAAAATTCCAATGCAAAATCCACTCCTTTGGTATTTCCATCCTGACATTGTTAATCACATTTTGGGCTTAATGTGACCAGTTGCAGGTGCCTCTCTGTCCCTTTGCTTAGAAAAGGTGAGCAAAAGCTTTGGTGCAGATGGTTATCTAATTCTTTTTGTATTTTTATACTCAGATATGTTTTCATTTAGGATTTCATTCTGATGCTCTGAATGTGGAGAAATTTTGCTTTTCCATGGAGATTCTGGATACTAGTCTTGGATTGGTAGCTGAGGAGATTGAAGCACCTGGGTTTTCTACTGTTGGTTTGATTTCCTATGGAATAAAAAAGATGAGAAAGGGAAAGATACCAAAAATATTAGATGGTGGAAAAAAACCATGATGAACTCCAGACAAATCTGATTTGTGGTGGTGAGGTTACATACATACATACACACACACACACACACACACACACACACACACACACACACACATACAGTTAGAGCAATTAACCATTGGAATAATATGCCTTCAGTGGTTCTGGGTGCTCCATAACTGGAGGTTTTCAAGAAGAGACTGGAAAATCTTCAAGGCTCATTCCAACTCTGGTATTCTGTATTCACTTTCAGAACATAGAAAATAATAGAGTTGGGAGGGACCTTGGAGATCTTCTAGCTAATCCAACCCTCTGCTCATGCAGGAGACCCAGTGGTGGGATTCAGCTGGTTTGCCCCTATTCAGGAGAACCATTTGTTAACTTTCTGAGCAGTTCAGAGAACTGGTTGTTGGAAGAAATCTCCTTTTTTCCCCCTACTTTACAGGGCTAATCCTGTAAGGAAGGCAGGAAGAAAACATTCTGGTGTTATTTCTAGCCTAATTTTTATTGCTCTGCTTACAGAAACTGCCTCTTGGTTAAGCCTTATTACATTGTAACCAGGAGTGGGATTCAAATTTTTTAACAACCGGTTTTGTGGGCATAGCTTAGGTGGTGGGTGTGGCTTGGTGGTCATGTGACTGGGTGGGCGTGGCTTGGTGGTCATGTTATTGGCTGAGTGTGGCCAACTCAATATCACTCACATTGAGGCATGCATCTCCTTGCCTGGCCTCTCATGACTGTGGGGATGCTGCATGAGTGTGAAAAATGGTCATAAAGCACTTTTTTTCAGTGCCATTATAACTTTGAATGGTCACTCCACACAAGCAAAGTACCAGCAAAGGAGGGGAAAAAACTCCAGAGATGTTCATGGGACAGGAAATCTAGTCCTGCCAAGAATGTTATAAGGGTTAATGGAGAGGCAGTTTCTGTAAGCAACACCAGAATGTTTCCTTCCTGCCTTCCTTACAGGATTGGGCCAGTAATTTATTCTAACAACCAGTTCTCTGAACTGCTTAGAATGTTAACAACCGGTTCTAGCGAATAGGTGCGAACTGGTAGAATCCCACCCCTGATTGTAACAGTAAAGGTTCTTGGCAGTATGCCCAGACTTACTGTTGCCTGAGCTTCTCTGGTATTTTCTTTTATTTTCTTCTCCGGTACTTTATTTTTCTTTATTAGGGGCTTGACTTTCTTAAAGGGGAAAGGGTTATTTTAAGCTTTTTGCACTGCTTTAGTGGTTCCTGGCACTGTCTTTTTGGGATGTACTTCCAAGAGGAGGATGCAAGCTTGACACTGATTTTTTTTCCCTGCCTTTCCAGGGGCATGTAATCTTTCCTTAAATCTGGATGATTTCCTTAGGATATCTTGTGAGGTGAGTGAGACCAGATGGTATCTTTAAGTGGTGCAAATGGATCTAAGGATTGCTTCTCCTGGGTGTGAAAGAGTGCTTTGTCAGTTCACTGAGCACAGGAGTCTCTTGTTTTTAGGGATTCTTCAGTCATCCAGGTCATGGCTGTCCCAAAGGTGCTTTATTTCAAGAGGCAACTGGACTTTCTTGGTTTCCAGAAAGTCCAGTTGCCTCTTGAAAAAGCATCTTTGGTGCTTTTGTGTTGCTTTGGAGTGGCCAAGGCACATGATTGCTCACTGATAGTAAGATTTAGAAAGAAAGGAGGTGAGGTGTTGTTCCTCCAATTCATTTTAAGTTTTCTCTCATGATAATAAGGGTTAGTAACATGGCACCAGGTTTGAAGTTTATTTAGATATCTGTGGCATATGCTAATTTTATTGTGATCCTGACAGGCTTGGGAGGCTTGAACCTGGGTCCCCTATATAATTTGTTAATTTGTCTCTTTAGCTTGGCATTTTGTAGCCCAAATATGCCACCCACTTTCTGGACAGCTTAAATGATCTCTCTGCTAAAGGGTTTCACTTTATGAGCAAGAGTTAGTTATCATTGAATTCTAACTATTCTAATTATTCAAGGTGCTCTGGCACCCTGTCTGATTTGTAACTCTGGCTTGCAGGTATTTCTAATCTAATGATTGGTATTTAGGGCAGCTTTTTTCAAGCAAAGAAGCTTTCTGTATTTTTGTACAGGTAATCCTTGACTTACAACAGTTCATTTAGTGACCATTCAAAGTTACAATGGCACTGAAAAAAGTCATTTATGACCATTTTTCAAATTTACAACCATTGCAGCATCCCCATGGTCATGAGAGGCTGGGCATTCGATGTAAGTGACATTGAGTTGGCCATGCCTACTCAGTCACATGCCCACCCAGCCACACCTAACCCGCTTGTCATTAGGGCAGAGAACCAGTTGTTAAATGATTGAGGAGACCTACAGCATTTCAGACAATGTTGTCCAGTCTCCTTTTAGAAGCTTTCACTAATGGAGCTCCCAGAACTTCTGAAGGCAAACTATTCCATTGGTTAATTGCTCTAATCATTATGAATTTTCTCCTTAGTTCTACCTAGGTGTGACAAGTTACTTCTTAAGGTGTCTCTTCTTCAAGTGACGTGACCTGCCTGCCAATTCTTTGACAGCTTACCTCTGAAATGATGAACATAGAGTTGGCAAAGGATGTCTCTGTGAGAAGAAACAATTTCATATAAACATCTTAACAGGTTTATTTTTAAGGATGTTATTACATCTACGCAGAAGTAGGATTATTGCTGAACATCAGCTTAATTTCTTTTACTGATATTTACATACTTTTACATATTATGCTTTTTCATTATCTCAATAAATGAATATATCTGGTTATCTCTAAACATACCCAATTTAAATCTTTTTATGGCTGTGGGAAGACAGAAGACAAAAGATAAAAGTCACCATGGCATGAAAGACAAGGTTTAGACAAGAAGGAGGGTTACTTTTGAGCACTGTTGGAGACCTTCTGCTTTCTCATTTGGAAACATGATTCCACAAGTTTTATCCATAGCTAAGCTATTAAGTTGCTGTTTTCTCCTACAATCAGTTTTTTGAATTCTACTGAGAAACCGCCTCATTGCTGGTGATTTCTTTGGCTTCACAAACTTTCCTTTGAGGCTATTGATCCACTGTCATCCCCATGTAATGAATGAACTGGGTGATGTGACAGATGTTGGTCGTTTTCCTCTTCTGTTGTGGGGAATGGGACACATAGTGCAAGTTCTCTTTAAATTTAAATTAAACTACTACTTTGTTTTTTCCAATACCCGAATAGCCTGCCTCTGCTGAGTTTTTCTCATTTCATATGTGTTTCTTCACAAATACTTCTAACCTAAATATTAAATTGAGAATAAAAATAGTTCAATATTTCCAAATATATATCATTATGCTCCCTGAGAAGAGGCACTTCCTTGACATGTCAATAAATATCAGAACCCACTTTGGGAACTTGGGAAGAGGCACCTGTGAACTCCCACAAGAACTAGTTCTAAGCCAAGTATTGGTGACTTCTAGCTTTCTCTGCAGGTAATTCACTTTCCTGGCTGCCCAGCTCTGATATGTCATAGCACAGGGGTGTCAAATTCAAGGCCTGTGGCCAAATCTGGCGTGCAGGGTGCTTAAATCCAGCCTGCGGGCCGGCCTGAAAATAGCAAAGGACTGGCCCACGGTGCCTCTGCTAGTAAAAATGGCCAATGGGGGCCCCCCGTTTTGGCTGACAGGGTGCTGCAGGAGGGTGTCCATCGCATCTCCTCTCCCTCCGTACCCCACTGGCCAATCTGTGGAAGAGAACTACAAGGCTGATCTGGCCCTCCAAGAAATCTAGATTGATATCCCATAGTAATTGGAACTTTAGTTACATTTTACATACCTGCAGTGGGATAGCTTGTTTCTGCCCAGCAGGACTTCAGCTTCCTAAGCAAACAAAGTGTCGTATCAACTAATGATCATATTTGGGCATCCTACATTGAATCTGAAAAAGGCCCCTTTGAAGGAGACATAGGGGAAGTAGAGGGGAAGAGGAAAAACTGGCTATGTCAAGTATAGAAATAAGACTTGTGGTCTTATTACTGTTTTACATTTTCTACATAGCTTCTCCCCTCTTCTCCCCCAAAAGAGGACTTATCAATACTCTAGTAAAGTAGACAATAGGTCATCCGACCCCTACCACAAATTCTGAGCACCATAATTTAGGATAGTCTCCTCTTACCTTTTCTTCTTTCTTCTTTTAACTATAAGAAAAGGAAAACGAGGGTGCATTAGGAAATAATATTATAAATACTGTGAGACAAGAGCCTGGCACATCCATTTGGAGAGAGATCAATGGAAAGTCAAACAGCAGTGTGCTCTGAGTGTGCCTCACTATGTAAGACTTTCCTTTGTGCCTATGCCTGATACTACTTTGGTTTACAATAATTCCAGGATGCTATGCCATCTATGGGGAGATGGTCTACCTCTACCATATCTCCTCTTCCCTTCCTCTAGCTGCCCACAGGGACATACAAATTTGTTTATGTGTCCAAATAATTTTCAAGTCATTTTCTTGATCTGGAAGAATTTCTGGCTTGGCCTTATATAGATCAAATACATCAATATTTGACCCCTAGATAAGTTTTCACTTTATTTCTGTCCTGTATTTTATTAATGTCTTTCTTTTAAATATGTTTCTATTTGAAGTGTAATAGAAACATAGTAATTAAAACATAATACAAATAAATAATTGTTTGCCTGGCTGCAAAGAGAGAATCCAACTATTTGAATAATTAATAATAAATAGAAAATAACTAAATCTAGAAGATACAATTATCTTCCTAAGAGTCCACACTGGACCAGATACCACTGTAGTATACAGAATAACAGAGTTGGAAGGGACCTTGTAGGTCATCTAGTCCAGGAGTTGGCAACCCACCAACTTGCTCTGGGGCCACAAGCAGTTCTTTTGGCTCTCTGCTGTAGCTCCCTGTCGGATGATCCCATCACTGGCTGGCACCGTTCTCCCCTCCCAGTCACTCCTTGCCTGGCCTGAGAAAGTAAGGGTGATGGCGGGAGATGGAGACTCACTCCATATTCCAGAGCAGGAGCAAAGCACCCCTGTACTTGCCTTTGTGTGGCAACAGCATTCTGTCTTCATTGTGATACATTTGCACTCAAGGCAGCTCTTGCCTCCCGCCTCTTCAGGCTCAGAGCTCTAAGCTGCTTCGGGCTTGGAGCTGTTACCGCCTCCATGGACTGCCCACTGCTCTTGCAGTGCCTTATACAGCACAGTGAAATTTAGCATGCTTTACAATGGGGGAGACTGGGGTCCCCTCCTCCTCCTGGAGCCCATTACGATGCGGATCCACAATGCAACCCTGACCCACTTGCCCCTGACAACAGCAGCAGAGTCAGAGAGACAGAGAGAGACAAGACACAGTCAGAGAGATAGAGAGAGAGAGAGACACACACAGAGAGAGACAGAGACAGCACACACAGAGAGAAAGAGAGACAGAGAGGTAAAGAGAGAGACAGAGAGAGACAGACCGAGAGACAGACAGAGAGAGAGAAAAAGAGAGACAGAGAGAAAGAGACAGAGATAGACAAAGATTGACACACAGAGAGAGACAGAGACAGAGACACAGACAGAAAGAGACAAAAACAGAGGGGAGGTGAATAACATACCCGAGGTCGGAAGTGGCAAAAGGAGGCTGGGAGGGGCAAATAATTTAACAACCAGTTTTCTGCCCTAATGACTGGCTGGATAGGCATGGTTGTCATGTGACTGGGTGGGGGTGAATGATGTTGAGTTGGCCATGCCCACTCACACCGGTTGTTAAATTATTGGCTCTCAGTGTTTTCTTTTCTGTGGGAAATGGGTCCAAATGGCTCTTTGAGTGTTTAATGTTGCAGTCCCCTGATCTAGTCTAACCCGCTATTCAAGCAGGAGATCCTATACCATTTTTGACATGTGGCTGCCAGTATCTTCTTGAAAGCCTCCAGTGATGAAGTGCCCACAAATTCTAAAGGCAAGCTGTTCCATTGGTTGCTTGTTTTTACTGTCAGAAATGTTGTCTTTATTTCTAGGTTGAATCTCTCCTTGATCAGTTTCCATCCATTGTTCCTTGTCTGGCCTTTGGATACTTTGAAAAATCAGTTGCCCCCTCCTCTCTGTGACAACCCTGCAAATATTGGAACACTGCTATCTTATCACCCCTGGTCGTTCTCTTCACTAGACCAGCCATGGCCAGTTTTTGAAAACGTTCTTTATGTTTTAGCCTTTAGCCTCCTGGCTGCTCTTCTCTGCACTCTTTCTAGAGTCTCAGCATACTTTTTATAGTGTGGTGACCAAAACTGGATGCAGTATTCTAGGTGTGGTCTTACTAAGGCTTTATAGAGTGATACTAGTACCTCACGTACTAGTACCTTTACATTAATACAATTTAGGATTGCATTGGCTTTTTGGACTGCTGTCATATACTGCTGGCTCATATTTAACTGATTGTCCACTAGAACTCCAAAATCCCTCTCAGAGTTAAGCCAGGTTTCACTTAATCTGTATGTGTGCTTGTGGTTTTTCTTGCCTAAGCGTAAGACTTTATTTTTCTCTTCACTGAATTTCATTTTGTTAGATAGGGCCCAGTATTCAAGTCTATCATTTAGAGTGTTGGCTGTTCCTGCCAGCATAGTATCATCTGCAAATTTGATAAGTTCCCCTTCTATTCCATCATTTGTAATTGGTTTTTTAAAATTATTATGAACAGTAGAAAAATCATTCCTGTAAAAAACATGGGATGATAATAAAGAAAACATTTCTCTGGAATAGACTGACAGTAATTATCCAAAATCTTCATTTTAAAAAATTGAGCCAAGAATTGGCCATTCCTGCTAAAAGGCAAAAAGAGTATTACTCAGTTTAAAAGTAATACCACCCACAGTGGGGGACATTCATCCTTTTCTTTTTCTTACATTGCATACATTGATGTTATTAAGATACAAATTAAAAGAGAAAGAAATAGGTTCTCTTTACAATGTTAGAACAAAAACAACCCCTGCATGCAGCCATGCTCCCAGACAAGCTAGTAACTTCTAGTTACTAGTTAAGCTAATAACCACTAGCTTATAATATAAGCCAAAAAGTTTGCCAAACATTTAGTCTTTTGTCAAGAGCATAGCATTGCTACCCGTTGGGTCATAAAGCCTGTAGGGTGTGCAATCACAGAGCAGCTGTTTTGGTTGAATTGTTCTTCAGGCTAAACATGAAAGAAGCACGTCCTAGAAGTCTCCATCCTAGGCAGCATCTGTATTAGTCAGTCTGAAACAGACACCCAGTCCCTGCATTCCACCTACAGTATGCGGTTGTTCCCACAGCTGCAGACAGGATCAGAACAAAAAGCAGTATTCCAGTTACACCAAGGGTAATGGGGAGAAACCAGGCTGCACCTGGAAATGGAGGAAAGATCAGATACAGTTATAGAAAATAATAAAACAGGAGTGCATCCTTATTCTTTTTTTTCTTTAAGGCAAATTTAAGTCAAACTCAATTTCATTGAGGGCCACATCAGGGTTGTGTTTGACCTCGGGGTGGAGTGAGTGTAGCTAAGGTGGGTGTGGCCAGCTCACCGGTCAGGGATACCTGTGGCAGCCTGAGCACTCTGCCAGTGAAAATGGGCTCCCAGGCTCCGTTTTTGGCTGCCACGGTCTCCTACAACCCTCTGCCAGTGAAAACAGAGCTTGGGAGCTCCATTTTCCTAAGCTCCATTTTCACTGGCAGAGGGATGCAGGAGGCCATGGCAGCCGAAAACAGAGGTCAGGAGCCCGCTTTTGCTGGCAAAAGCACCATGGGCTGGTCCTTCACTGTTTCCAGGGAGGGCCCACAGACCAGATCTAAGTATCCCAAGGGCCGGATCTGTCCCACGGGCCTTGAGTTTGATATCCTTGCCCTATACCATTTCAGAAAAATAGCTGTCCAGTTTCTTCTTAAAAGCCTCCAGTGATGGAGCCCCCACAACTTCTGAAAACAAGCTGTTCCACAAGTTAATTGTTCTCTCTGTCAGGAAATTTCTCCTTAGTTCTAGGTAGCTTCTCTCCTTAATTATTTTCATCTGTTGCTTCTTGCCTTGCCTTCAGGTGCTTTGGAGAATAAATTTACAGTCTCTTCTTTGGGGCAGCTCAAATATTGGAAGGCTGCTATCATGTCACAGTTCTTCTTTTTTTCATTTGCTAGTTCTTTTTTTCATTGGGACTAGACATACCCAATTCCTGCAACTGTTCTTTGTATGTTTTAACCTCATAATCATCTTTGTTGCAGTTCTCTGCACTCTTTCCTGAGTCTCAACATCTTTTCTGTATCATGATGACCAACACTGACAAACAAAGCTAAGAAACAGCCAAGGAAGAAGCAAAACAAAAAGAGCTACTGTGGGCCTCCCTCGACTTCAAGAGGCTGGCATTGGTGCCTGGAAGGACACTGCCCACTGTGGCCCACAAAGCCCCTCCTCAGCTGCTGAGCGGGAGGTCCAGACCACTTCCTCAGCAGCTGAGATAGCGGGGCAGCAGCAACGTTTGCCTTACTCAAGCTTACCTACTGCCTTAACCTGCAAGATTTTGGCCCTCCAATGTCGGTAGGTTCAGTGCCCCAAATCCTCCCAAGGGCCCATCCTATCCAGAGTTCTTACTCAGTTTAACAGATTATTTCAAATAAAAGAGTGTCCATTAAATGCAAGTGTTTATTAAATCTAAACGGATGTAGTTAATGTAATTGACATAGAGTAATTGTATAATTGATGTTTTTACGCAAAAGACATATTGACTTAAATGACATAAAGTAACAACTGAATAATTATGTAAAAGATGTATAAAACACATAAATAATTTAAAAAGACCCTCTGTTGTCTGGACAAACTTCAGAAAAAAGACTTGTCTATTATTTCAGGTGTTAAATCTGAATGCAAATTTGTGATATTCTATCCAACACTTGTTAATTGAAGGCTCATTATATTAATTCCACTTTACATTAAAAATGGGAATAATGATTTCCAAACAGAGAGAGTACAACTCTTGCTCATCCTACCTCTCAAACTTTTTCTCATATTGTTTGAGAAATACTTACCCTTCACTGTAATCTCCAGGTCCTGGCTAAATTCAGACTTCTGAAACTGGCTCCCATTGTAGAGCCCATACTGGCATCTATACCTGCCCCCATCTCTAGTTTTGACATTCTCCAGAAGGAAGGTAACATTATGTTGAGCCTCTGCAGCAGGCAAAGTCTTCAGTGCCTTGGATTCATTATTCTTGAACAAAAAAAACCAACCATCCACGTATTTATTGGGTGCAAAACATGCTATCTTGAAAGAATCTCCTTCAGTCACTTTGTCAGAAAGAACATTCAAGAAAATACGTGGAGAGGGAAATTGGCTGAAAGCTGCCACACAACCTAAAACAGCATAAAATAGAATGAGAAGGATTGAAGTTTATAAACATTGTATTAAAATATTGGAAAACAACAATTATGGACACCAATTCATGCCATTTTGGCAAGATTTCAATTTATGAAATGATATTAATCAGTCATAAATATTTTCAGCAAATGATAAAATAAATCAGACTAATTTTTTAAAGAATGAAATGTAGTTCACAAGCCGCTTGCTTTGGAAAAAGTACAGCCCCACAAAATCTTGCAGACACTCCTGGAAACCTCCAAACTTCCGAATAACAAAGTTGGAAGGGACTTTGCAGTCTTCTAGTCCAACCCTCTGCTCATTTATCGTCAAACTGTAATTTTTAATATGTTAGAAGAGGAGGATTACCTACTGAATAAATTCAATTAAATATACTTAACAACTAAATTTAAATCATCAATCATGACTGTTGTGTGCATTTTTCTGATTGTCTACCAAACAACACCAAAAACAACACCAAAAAGAAATCATAAATGCTTCTTAGCTACTAAGCTACCATTCATTCCTCTTTTTTAAAAACCTGTTACAAACTCTGAAGCAGTATATTTTCCCCTAAGAAAAGTATATTTTCCTGCTTCAGGTTTTTGCAGCTCAGAGAACACAAGGACCCCACATTTCTGACTCAATTGAAATATAGTACCTTTTGTTTTCTCAATATATTTCTCAGCACTATTATGTTACCGAAGGTTCATGTCAAGTATCTGTTACAAAGAAATCAATGTCAACCACCTCAATAACCTAGATTGGACCTAATCCCATGCTCAGTCCTAGATTCAAAGCAAATTTATCACTTGAGGACAGTGATATTTGGATTCTAATACTACAATTTTAATATACACCTCATTTTTAGCAAATTTTTCACATCCCCCCTATCATAAAAGGTCTTCCTAGAAACCCTTTCCCATTAGAATACAGAACATAGACTCATAAGGTTGGAAAAAAAACTCGGGGATATTCTAGTCCAATTCCCTGCTCAAGGCAGGAGACATGCCATCCTGGCCAAATAGTTGTCCAGTCTATTCTTGAAATTCTTCAGCAATGGAGCACTCACAATTCTGGGAAGCAAGCTGTTACACTGGCCAATTGTTTTTGCTCTCAGAAAATTTCTTTTTAGTTCTTGATTGGATCTCTTTTTAACCATCTTCCATTCATTGCTTCTTGTCCTGCCCTTTTGTGCTTTGGTGATTAAGTCAATCCTCTCTGTGACATTCTCTCAAGTACTGCAAGATAGTTATCATGTCCCCCCAATCATTTTCTTTGATAGGCTAGACATATCTAGCTCCCTCAATTGTTCATCATATGATTTAGCCTCCAGATCCTTCACCATCTTTGTTGCTCTTCTCTGCACACTTTCTAGGACATCAGCAACTTTTTTGTATCATGGTGACCAGAAATGGATGCAGTATTCCAAGAGTGGCCTCACTAGTATAGTATAAAGCAAAACTATTATGTCTTGTGATCTTGATGCTAACCCTATATTGGTGCAGCCTAGGATGGCATTGGCTTTTTTGGCAGCTGTAGCATATTGGTGGCTCATACTTCAGTGTTGGTCCAGAAAGACTCCTAAATCACTCTCACAGGTATTACTGTTGAGCCAGGTCCTGCCTATGCTGTATCTGTGCATTTGGTTTTTCCTGCTTAAGTTCAGGACCTTATTTTTTTTCACCACTGAACTGCATTTTGCTAGATAGGCTCCAATGCTGAAGTCTGTAAAGATCCTTCTGACTCTTGAGTCTATCTTCCAAAGTGTTAGCAGTTACCCCCACCTTGGTGTCATTTGCAAATTTGTTAAGTTCCCCTTCTATCCCCTCATCTAAATCATTTATGAAGATCTTGAATAGTACTGGGCCCAAGACAGAACCTTGAGGTATCTTACTACGTGCTTTCCTCCATGTAGACATAGTTCCATTGAGGACTACACAAAGGGTGCAGTTGCATTCATATTGTCTCCCCCTAGGAGTTCAAATCTTGGTAAAATAGAAAGAGATTTCCTAGGGTAAGTATGCTAATTATATTCCTTCACTTTCCATCTATTTATGATAGCATTCAGAAATGAATACAAGAGAAAAGAAAAGAGAAAACATACCAGTTAGAAGAAAAATAATGTTCAGCTCCACATTACTATGGAACATCTTGTATCTTTTGCAGAAGATATGGGAAATACATTAACTTACAACAAAGTTTCACAAGATTGAAATAACAAAAAGGAGAACATGCTTGCTTAATGAGAAGTTTTGCCATTTGAGGAAATTGCACTTTGTCTCTTTGCAAGGCTTTTCTACTTCCTGCTCCAAATCAATTCCTTCTCAAATCGTGGTCTCATCAAAACATGAAGGACATAATTTTGGATATGGGATTGACTTAGAGAAATGGCAAAAATTGTGGTCTCAAAATTATAAAATGACAATTTCAACTGCCTATAAAGAAAATTTGTATAAGATGTTTTACAGGTGGCATCTACCCCGACGAGAATTGTGAGGATGTTTAAGAACAAATCGAATAAATGTTGGAAATGTCATCAGATACCCAGTTCATATTACCATATGCGGTAGATGTGTTCGGAAGCAAAAAGATATTGGACTAAAATCCACACATGGTCGGAAAAAAATGATAAAACAACATATAGACTTTAAACCAGAGATATTTTTATTGGGAATTATACCGGAAATATACAACAAAGAACTGAAATATTTGATTGTAAATGTGTTAACAGCGGCTAGAATTGTATTTGCTAAGAATTGGAAAAATTATAAAATACCTATGCAGGAGGAAGTTTTTAAGAAAATTATGGACTGTGCTGAAATGAGTAAATTGACATTTGAAATTAGAGAACAAGAATATAAACAATTTTATATGATATGGAATTTATTGTACCAATGGTTAGATAAAAAGACATGGCAATGAAATAGTCTAAGTTTTGTAATAGAAGATTAATAGATTGATACAATATAAAATATATAACCATTGGATAAATGTATAACATAATATTTATAATAAAATTTAGAATATCTCATATAAAATGATAACAATAGTTTAGTCAAATGAATGATTAACAACTGATAAATATATAGGCATATACTAGATTGACAATTTGAGAATCTATATAACTTTTAAGGATGACAAAAGAATAGCACAAAAAGATTTGTAACCAACTGACACACTGTATGCATATAATTGGAAGATGGATTTATGTTTTTATGTTCTTGTCTGTATATGTTTGTCTTAAATAATTTTTTTTAAAAAATATGTATGTTTCTTACTTTTCTTTTCCCATAGGAAGGCGTGCCACCCCGTATGTAAAACATGACCCTCCAGAGTTAAAATCCTTTTATTACTCAAATTGACCTATTCCTTGATCCATGTCAATGCTGCAGCATTATAATAGAATTTCCATTCTGGGAGTCCAAAGCTACTTCTACTATCCTGTAATGCTATTAATCTTATTTGAGCTTTCTTTCATAACCATATAAATTTTAACATAATTTTGTTCAGTTCTGTAAAAAAATTCATCTAGTTTTATGGGGATTATTTGGAATAAGTAAAGTAATTTGGGTAAAATATTCATTTTAATTGCAGCAATTCTTCCTAATAAAGATAACTGTAATTTCCCCCATAATTCCAAATATTTCTTTATTTGTTGCAGCAATTTTGTACAGTTATTTTTTTGTATCGATGAACATCTCATAGTTAGCCATATTCCTAAGTATTTGACTTTATTTGTAGTTTGGAGTCCCATTACCCTTTCTAATTCTCTTTTCTGTTCTGTTAAATTCTTAGTTAACATTTTAGTCTTTCTCTATTAATTTTGAGACCTAATACTTCTCCATATTTTTCTAATTCCCATATTAAAATATTTCCTGTCTCCAGTGGGTCTTCTATGACAAATACCAGGTCATCTGCAAAAACTTGAATTTTATATTCGTCTTTTTTGATTCTAGATCCTTTTATATCTGGATTTTGTCTGATTCGAATTAATAGTATTTCTAGCATCAGGACGAAAAGTAGAGGTGACAATGGACAACCTTGCCTTACCCCTTTTGTTATTTTAAAAGTCTCTGTATTCTCCCAATTGAGTAATATATTCTCCTTTTGGGTGGAGTACATTGCCTGTATCATTTTCTCAAATTTGTCTCCTAAATTCATATCTTTAATTTGTTTTTGTCAGCCTTCAAGATTTTCTTCCTTTGCTTTGCATCTTTCGGCTGTCATAAGTAATGGGGGGAGGAGGGGGGACATGGTTATGGGAAGCGAGTGGGAGGTGTTACGAAACAGAACTGTATAAGTTGGGGGGGGAGGTTCTTGCTTAGGCTTCTATCCTATGCTATGCGCAGCCGTAACTCTTTATCAAAATATGTCAAGGTCAATGGACAGAGGCCTCATCACCACCTGGAGATGCCCACATGATGCTATACACAACTTTTAATTGGATGAGCCAATTGAACTATTGGGGGTGGGAACATTGCCATCACTTTGTGATTTACGTGCTCATTTTCTTAGATTCAGAATTCTTTTGTTGCTACCACTTGACTTCCAGTAAAAGATATCTTTTCTCTAATTAATGGAGTCTAAGTATTTCTTTCTTGGATTTTGAATGGAGCACCATCTGACAGTTGTATCATAAACTGCCAATTAAGATTATCAAAAGCCTTTTGTGCATCCAGAAAAGCTAGCACTGCTTGCTTTTCTGGATGGGCCTCGTAATATTCCAATATGTTTATTACTGTTTTTGTATTATTCCTAATTTGTCTTGTTGAGAGAAATCCATTTTGGTCTGAATGTATAGATTCATTTAATAATTTTTCAATCTTTCTGCTACTATAGTTTATAGTCAGCATTCAACAATGATATTGGCCTGTAATTTTGAATTTGTTTGTTGTTTGTATCCTCTTTCGGTATTAAAGAAATATATGCCTCCCTCCAAGATTGAGGTAATCTTGCTTCCATCAGTACATTGTTGTACACTTCCAGAATTAATGGTTCTATCAGTTCACCCATAGTTTTATATATTTCCCCTGGAAGCCCATCTGGACCTGGAGTTTTATTATTTTTCTGTTTTTGCACCACTTGTTTCAGTTCTGACAATGTTATTTCCTTGCTTAACATTTCTCTCATTTCTTCTGCTGTTGGTAAAATACCTCCCCCCTTCAAATCTCTTATTCTCTCCTTCGCTATTTCTTCATGTTTATAAAGACCTTCAAAGTACTTATGAGTAATCTTTATTTCTCTTCCATAGTATGTTGTAACTTCCCATTTTCATCCTGCAGCTGATATACTATCCTTTTCTCTCACTCTTTTTTTAATTTATAGGACAGCCACCACCCCGGTTTATTCGCCTGTTCAAAAACATTTTGTTTTCCAAATTTTAAATTCCTTACATTTTCTTCTTGATCTAAAATATTTAATTTATGTTTTGTTAAAATCAATTCCCCTTTAATTTGGTCATTCTGTGGTTTTATTTGCAATTGTGTTTCTAAGTTTTTAATTTCCTCCTGTAATAAATTAAGTTGTTTCCATTTCTCTTTGTTTCTCTTTGCCATATAAGCTACTGTGCTTGTTAGTGTAAGCTTTCATAGTGTCCCATAAGTTTTGTAGTGATGTATGCTGCTTTGTATTTTCTTTAAGGAATAGCTCCAATTCTTTCGTAAATCTTTGGGTGAATTCTTTTTCTTTTAGTATTTGTGGATTCAGTGTCCATCTTCTCCTTGTTTTCTATTGGCCTCTCCAAATTATTTTGAGGGGATTATGATCTGCCCAAATGTTTGGCAATATTTCAATTGATTCTACTTCTTTTCCCAATTCCCCATTCATCCAGGCCATATCAATCCTTGACCAAGATTTATATGGATTAGAATAAAAAGTATATTGATTTTCTTCTTATTTCAATTTTCTCCATATATCTATTAAGTTTAATTCTTCTGTCATTTCAAAAAATGTTGATAATATTTTCTTTTTCCTTCTATTTTTTTGTCGCTTACATAATCCTTTTTACTGTCCGCTATTGCATTATAAACACCCACTATACAAATATTCCTTTATCCTATTTCTATAATGTTTTCATGTAGCTTTTTATAAAATCCCTTGTGATTTTCATTTGCCACATATATCACTAATAATTATAATGGTTTTTGACCTATCATTTTTGACCTATCATTATTTCAATCATTAAGTTTCTTCCTTTAATGTCCATGTAAATTAGTTTTGTCTCTATCCCTTCCCTAACATATACGGCTATCCCTTTTTTTCATCTGCTAATGCCACATAAAGTATTCCTAATTTGGGGTATTCTAAGCAATTCCTATATTGTTTTTTGATATGTACTTCCTGCAGACACACTACATCCACTTTTTGCTTTGATGATTTTACAAATGTTCATTTTCTTTTAGCCGGCAAATTAATCCATTGATATTTATTGATATTGACTTGGTTTTATGAATCTCTTTTTGGTTTAGGGGAGATTAAAAAAACAAAGATATTGCAATCCCTATGAAACCCTTATAATCAATGCAGAATATCAATTTCACACTTGCTTCATGTTTCCCTAGCAGGCAGAATCAGGGGTTAAGATAGAGAGCAGCAGCAGCTATGCCAGGTGAGCAGACGAGATGAGGAGTGACTGGGTGGGGCGGGGTGGGGCCATCCAGCAATTTAACAACCAGTTTGGCCGAAGTGGTGTGAACCAGTTGAATCCCACTACTGATTTAGCAGCAATAAAAAAGAAAAACTTTTGTAATGTAATTTGTCTCTTTTCCCTCTCCCATTCTCTCTTCCCCACTCTTTCTCTCTCTCTTTCCTTCCCTCTCTTTTTCTTTTCCTCTCTCCCCCCCTCCTTTCTCTCTCTGTGTTTCTCTCTCTCTTTCCCCCTCTGTCTTCCTCCCTCCCCCCCAAGTCCCCTGGGGGGGAAGAAACCCCTGAAATGGTGGTGGGTGGTGGGAATCCCAGGAGCAGTGTGCCATGATCAGCTGGTTGGCAGAGAGCCAAACACCAACTGGCTGACAAGGAGGCAAGGCATCACAACACCAGAAGCTCTGCAGGAAAAGCAACTGACATCCAGGAGGCGGAAGCGAGCCCACGATGACACAGGGTTGCATTGTGGCTTCGTGTCATAATGGGCTCCAAGAGGAGGGGACCACATCTTTCCCATTGGCGAGGTAGCGAGAAACGCAATGGAGAAACATGATGGAGCTGGGCTGGGGCAGTGATGCACGTGCCCACAGAGAGGTCTCTGAGTGCCATCTCTGGCACATGTGTCATAGGTTCGCCACCACCATTCTAGAGTCTCAACATCTTTTTTATATTGTGGCAACCAGAACTGGGATGCAATGTTCCAAGTTGGTCTTACCAAGGCATTAAAAAGTGGTACTAACACTTCATGTGATCTTGATACTATCCTTCTGTTAATGCAACCTAGGATTGCACTGGCTTTTCTGGCAGCTGTGACACATTGCTGGCTTATATTTAGGTGGTTGTTCACTAGCATGCCTAGATCCAGTGGTGGGATGGTACCAGTTTGGCCCAATTGTATAGAACCTGTAGCTGCGAAGAGCAGCTGACACCGAATCGGTTCAGTTTTTGGCCCACCCACTTGCCTGGGCTCTAGGCTGTCCTTTATTCCCTGCTTTTCCCTCCTCAGCTGCTTTGCGTGGCACAGCTGAGGTTGAAAAAGCAGGAAACAAGGATTTTCAAACGCTGCACTTGTGCAGCGCTTGTCAGCTGTCCAGGTGGCACAGCTGATTTTTTGCAAATGTCTGCACACACACGTAATTCGGAGAATTGGCAAACTGTTCCACTGGATGGCCCTGTCCCTCCCCATTCACTCATTACCTGGCATGCGAGCCATCCACCTTGCCTGGTTTGGTACGTTGCTATTTTTCCTTTTTTTTCCTGACCATCAGCTGTTCAGCTCTGCCGGGAGATTTAGATTAGCTAGAAAGCAGGAAATCCTTGGAATTCTTGCTTTTTAGCTAATCTAAAAGCAGAGCTGAACCTTCTATAGGACTGAAACTTCTACTTTTCAGTGCAGAATCAGACTCAGGTAGCCAATTGGAGATAGATCTTTAAGTGAATCTGTGATTCTGTGAGCAACTCAATTTGCCTGCTTTTGGGTAAAAGTTGTGTTGTATATGACCAAATATGGCCAAGGAGTGGAGTCAGCTAACAGACTCCACTCATTAGCTCATCCACTGGCGGGAGAAATAAAGCCCCGTCAGTGGCTGAAGCTTTGGACAGTGCCAGCTTTAAAAGCCGGTGCCTGCCGCAGCCATGCGGCTTTTTCTGAACTGAACCTAAATAAAGCTACTTACCGTTCCCACTGTGTCCTGCCTCTCATTCATGCACAGACCCATCAAACACTGACGATGAAGGTGGGATCCTGAACTGCAGAGAGAACAAAGGACACCTCGTGGGTTTTGGACACCATTCATCTGACTCAAGAAGTGACTGTGGCCACCAAACATGGCACAATGCGCAACCAGCCTGGCTCACCGTCCGATGGCAATCCCTTATGACCCAGCATGACCCCTGTGGTCATCCTACATGGGCCATTTCAACCTACACCTGGAATTCAACAGACTTCAAGCAGCACCCGATGCACAGAAGAAGGCACTATTCTTGACATACTGTGACATTGAAATCTATGAAATGGCTGACGCCTTGGTCACGGACGATCTGCAAACTGTGTCCTGGGATGAGCTCCAGCGTGCCTTCTGGGGACATTACGGCCCTTCTCCCTCCTAGCCGCTATGATTTCTACACGCAGAACCAGAAAGAGGGAGAGACAATCAACACGTTTGGAGCAGACCTGTGGAGAATTGCTAAGAACTGCAGATTTCCAGATACCGAGGAGATGATTCGGGACTGGATCATCCTGGGGACCAAGGACCTTGCATTGCAAAATAAACTTCTGGCCCGCGAGGACATTTCATTCAAAGAGGCCATTGATGAGGCCAGAACCACAGAGTCATCTGACAATTCGGCAGCGTGGATCTGAAGGATGGGGAAAGTCAATGCAACAATGACTGATCGCCACCCGCACCCAAGCGAATCCGCCTCCGAAACCAGTGACGATGATGACGGAGACATGCACAAGCTGAAATCCGGTAAGCCGGGTGGAAAATCATGGAATAAAGAATGTGGCGGCTGCGGCAGAAACCACCACCATTCAGTATGCTGATTCAGAGACACTGTATGCCGCAGATGTAAGTGCAGAGGCCACATCGCGGAAGTATGCCATGCAGCACAACCATCAAGCAAGCAAGGTAGATCAGCAGCGTCACCCGTGAAACAATATGGCTGCCAAGGATGAGGGCAGAAGAACCCTGGTGGGAAATTCAAAAAGAGGGAAGATGCCAGGGAAGAAGAAGCCCACTTCACGTTTGTGGGCTACGCACAGACCAGGGTTAGATGCACCGACGTATTCGAGTCCAACAAAATAATGGCCACGGTCACAATCGAGGGCAAGCCCTACTGCATGGAGGTGGACTCAGGGTCCTACATATCTATGATCTTGTGGGACACCCTTAAAGAACTCCAACCCAGGCAGCGGCACGATCAGTTGGAACCACAGACCATCACTTTGAGAGACTACCAGGGCTGCCGTATACCAGTCCTGGGGAAGAAGACAGCCCATGTGGAGTATGGCGTATTCCAGGGAAAACTGCCACTCACAATAGTAGACCGAAACCTGCCCAGTCTGCTTGGAAGAGAATGGTTCCAACCGCTCCAAATAAACATCGCTGGCATCCACATGACAGAGGCCACCCCCCCAGCCCAACGGCAGACATCGCGGAATTGGAGAGAGAATTCAGTGACGTCTTTGACAACAAACTGGGCAAGTATAAGGGGACCCCCATATCATTCAACCTAGACCCCAATATTGCTCTGGTCCACCTCAAAATGTGGCGAGTCCTGTTTTCCCTCCAACCAAAAGTCAAAGAGTAGCTAGACTAATTAATAGTCAAGGGGTGCTAGAACCAGTGGACCATGCCAAAAGGGAGACTCCAATCGTGATCCCAGTTAAACCAGATGGGTCTATAAGAATCTGTGCTGACTATAAAACAATCCTGAACAAGGCCCTCCAGCAAAGCGCCTACCCAGTGCCCGTAGTCCAGCACCTCTTGCACTCTCTGGGCTGAGGGACTATATACGCTAAATTAGACTTGGCCCAGGCCTATCAGCAACTGCCCATTGATGAGGTAACTGCTGATCACAAACCATCATCACACATCAGGGGGCGTTCAAGTCCAATTTGGAGTAAGCATAGCACCGGGCCTGTTTCAGAGCATTATGGAATGGCTGCTGCACAATATTCCAGGGGTCATACCCTATTTCAATGATGTAATCATCTCGGCCAGTAGCAGGGACCAACTAATGGAGTGGTTAAGGGCAGTTCTGGGAAGATTCCAGGAAGTGGGGTTGAAACTGAAGAGGAACAAATGCCACATAACAGTCCTGCAAGTGGAATTTCTGGGGTTCCTAATTGTTGCCGCAGGCATCCGACCCACAAACAGAAAGCTTAAGGTGATATGGGAAGCCCTCACACCACAAAACAAAAAGAAACTGCAAGCATTCCTAGGGTTGCTTAACTTTTCCAATGTCTTCCTGCTGCAGAAAGCAACCATCGTAGAACCGCTCCACAGGCTGCTCGATAAGATGACGACCTGGACTTGGGGACAACGCGAGGCCGATGCATTTGCAAAAATTATTATTATTTTTTAACATCGAACAGCGTCCTCATTCAATACAGCGAGATGTTGCCACTAACACTAACTTGCGATGCCTCCCCTTATGGCATTGGAGGGGTCCTCAGCCACAAATTGCCCAATGGGACAGAAGCCCCATTGCATACTTCTTGAAGACATTGTCAAAAACACAAAGAAATTACAGCCAGATTGACAAGGAAGAGCTTGCCGCAGTCATAGGGGTCAAACGTTTCCACGATTACCTCTACAGCAGGTGATTCGACCTCACCACTGACCAGAAACCCATTCTCGCCAGCAACAAACCCACACCAAACATCCTGTCACCAAGGATGTTAAGATGGACAGTGTTCCTGGCAGCGTACAGCTACCACATAATCCACAGGTCAGGAAAAGACATCACCCTCAGCCATTTCCCCCTTCCAGACTCAGCCAAAGACCCAGCGCCATCCAGTACAACACTACTCATAGAGAGCATAATGCCCAGACTGATGACATCATCAGAAATCACAAGACTCACAGCCCGTGACAAAATCATGGCACGGATTTCGAACTGGGTGTGGAGGGGATGGCTGGAGGCAACCCAAGGGGAGGAGTATCAGCAATATAAAAACAGACAAGCTGAACTGTCAGTTTTAAAAGGCTGTATACTGTGGGGGGACAGGGTAGTTATCCCCCCCACTAAGGAATAAAATACTGGAGATGCTATACGAGGGGCACCCCGGAATAGTCCGGATGAAAGCCCTAGCCCGAAGCTATGTGTGGTGGCCAGGACTAGACAAGGAAATAGAAACCTGGATCGCCACATGCAGCCCCTGCCAAGAAACCAAACCGGCACCCCCTGCAGCAAGACCCAGGAAGTGGGAGACACCTACAGCCCCATGGGCCAGAATACATGTCGACTTCTCAGGGCCCTGTCAGGGACAGACGTTCCTCATAGTCGTCGATGCATACTCCAAGTGGCTGGAAGCAATCCTAATGAAATCCACCACATCGGGGGCAACCATAAGGGCACTCCGATGGCTATTTGCCACCCACGGTTTAGCGGACATCCTTGTCTTGGGCAATGGGCCACAGTTCACTTCTCAGCCGTTAGAAGCCTTTCTGGCTGGACTGGGGGTCAGACATGCACTGTCAGCACCTGCTCACCCAGCCACGAATAGACAAGCAGAGATAATGGTCCGGTCAACCAAAGAGACACTACAGTGGATGGACCGAGAGGACTGGCAGTAAAGGATCAACAAAATGCTCCTAGTCTAACATATCACACCCCACCCAACAACACACCACAGCCCAGCAGAACTACTAATGGGATGGAGGCTGTGGACTATGCTTGACCGTGTCCACTCCAAGTATAGCACAGAGACATCCCCAGACTCGATGGGAAAGTGCAGACAGTTTGCTATAGGGGACCTGGTCTATGCTCATAGCTACACTGGAGGACCAACATGGATGCCAGCCAAGGTAACTGAGATCACAGGGCCCAGGTCCTACCGAGTGGAGACAGAAGAAGGAAAGCTATGGGAACAGCACATCAATCAACTATGAGGCCGGGTCTCGAACTCAGACAACCAGCCCAGCAACCGACACATGGCAACAGAACAACCCAGGCTCAGACACCAACCCCTGTACCACAATGGTGGAGACACTTACCTTGCAAAGAGGAAGTCCCACTGTGTCCTTTTGAGGCCTCAGGCTCGACGGTCCCTGACGCTCCACAAGTAGGCTTCGAGACTGTTCCGCAAGCAGGGACCAGAGCAGCAGTGGACCTGTCCGCTCAGGCCACCACCCCAGGAACAAGTGAGGTGCGCAGGTCCAGTTGCACCCATCGAAGCACCGCCTACCAACGTGATTACGCATGGTAGGTGAATGCTGATTGGATGACAATTACTAGGAGGGGAGGGGTGTTGTATATGACCAAATATGGCCAAGGAGTGGAGTCGGCTAACAGACTCCACTCGTTGGCTCAGCCACTGGCAGGAGAAATAAAGCCCCATCAGTGGCTGAAGCTTTGGACAGTGCCGGCTTTAAAAGCCAGCACCTGCCATGACCATGCGGCCTTTTCTGAACTGAACCTAAATAAAGCTACTTACCATTCCCGCTGTGTCCTGCCTCTCATTCACATGCGGACCCATCAAACAAGTTGCTCTTTTTTTATATAAAAAATTCAATATTTACATACATGGTACATTGTGAGTTTGCTTGTAAGCAAATTTTATGTGACAGACTGAGCTAGCCAATGGCAGATAGATTTCTGAATGAATCTGTGATTCTGTGAGCAACTCAATCTGCCTGCCTGCTTTGCCTGCTTGTGGGTAAAAGTTGCTCGTTTTTAATAAAAAATTCAATATTTACATACATGGTATGTTGTGAGTTAATTTTGTGAGTTTGCTTGCTAGCAAATTTTATGTGACAGACTCAGGTAGCCGATTGGAGATAGATAGATCTGTGAGTGAATCTGTGATTCTGTGAGCAACTCATTCTGCTTGCCTGCTTTGCCTGATTTCGGGTAAAAGTTGCTCTTTTTAAATAAAAAATCCAATATTTATATAAATATTTATAATATTTACATGCAAGCCATGCCCAGACACATGACCACCAAGCCACACACACAAATTAGGCCACACCCATAGAACCGGTTGTTAAGAAATTGGAATCCCACCCCTGCCTAGATCCCTCTCACAGTTATTAGTGTTGAGCTGAGAACTGCCTATTCTATACTGTGCATTTTGTTTTGTTTTTTTCATGCATAAATGCATGACCTTGAATTTTCACTGCTAAACTGCATCTTGTTGGCTAGGGCCTAATGCTCAAATGTATTAAATTCTCTATTTTTTATGTGTATAATTAATCACTACTGCTAAGGGTAGGCCTTAATTTAAGTGATGAAACTTATTTTGTTTCTATCAAAGGAAAGCAAAATTGCCAATTTTTAAATAAACAGAGATGAGTGAAATGCAATCCATTACTAGATTATTTTTCTCTGGAATGAAATAGATCAAATAGTCCTTTTAATGTACCAAAAATTTTGGTGGAAAATTACTTTTTTGTTTTGTTTCTTTCAAGTCAAACAGTCATTAATAAAAACAACATAATTTCCAGATTCTCCTAACTAGGGACAGCATGGATCAGTACCCCTTTTTAGTTTTACTGTTCCACCACCTTGGAAACTTGAACTACAGGTTGCCCTCAACTTATGACCACAATTGAGCCCCAAATTTCTGTTGCTAAGTGAGACAGTTGTTAAGCAAATTTGAATCACTGAATCACTGTAGTAACAGGGTTTTTAAGTGAATCTGGCTTCCCCATTGACTTTGCTTGTAACATGACTCCAGGACACTGCAACCATTATAAATATGAACCAGTTTCCAAACCTCCAAATTTTGATCACGTGACCATGAGGATGTGATAGTGGTCATAAGTGTGAAAAATTGTCATAAATCACTTTTTCCAGTGGTGTTGTAACTTCAAATAGACACCAACAAATAGTTGTAAGTTGAGGACAATATGTAATGCGTAATAGGATTTGCAAATAATTGTGGTCTGAATTCAGTCTATAACATTTACATAGTGTGATGCAGCATAATAGAGAGGCCTCATGTTTGAAAATCCTTTGGTGCTTATTTTAAATGCAGCATTTAACTGTAAAACCACTGAAGTTTCCTGGTCAGTAAATTTTTAAAAACAGTTCTTGATTAGTCTTCTCCCTAGCAAGAAGAACTAAGAAAACTACCAGGTTTCATGAATTCCATTCTGCATTAGAGTAATCAAAACAACAAATCTCAGAAATGTTGCTTTATTACTGCATGTTATAAACGTTCAGAATTGTGGTTTAAATACAATCTGTGTCACTTATCTATTCTCATAGATGGCATTCAGATGATAATGTTGAACTCTAATTGGGTTGCTAAAATGGTATAGTTTGGGCTGCTGAATATTCTTAATAGACATTTTCAACTAATTTATTTGGTTTATTGTATCATCCCCAGTTATAAAACTGGTTTTTGGTAGTTTTCTTATTTTGACCATAAGAGGGCATTCCAAAGCAAAATGGTCACAGAGAACATTCCTCTTTTCCATATAGTAGTTTCCTTTTTCTCTCCCCACAAGAGGGCAGTCCAACACCGCTGCCACTTTTTTAGTCTTTTAAGATGAAACTCTTTTTTAATGAAGAATCTATTAAGTGAATAATGTGTGAATTTATTATAATGAAGGCATTCTTAATACAAATATTCATGCATTTATTTAATTCAGTGTTGATATATATTTTTGATTTGACTTTAGTTTATTATACTGAGGGGACCAAGACAGTGTTTTTGAAATTCAAGCAAGTTGTGCTCTCTTCAGTGAGAAACACTGAATATATTTGCCTGAAATAGTGTAGGGGTCTTCTGCTTGAGTAGGGAGTTGGAAGATCTCCAACATCCCTTTTAACTCATTATTCTGTTATTCTGATTCTACATGCATACCACAGTCAAAGCTTCTTCAAATGTAAAGTTGTACTGTATGTTCCTAGTTTACTTGTGTGAAATAGATTATTGTAAGCTTTACTGAAAACATTGCAAAGTCTATGAGAAAATTGGCTGCATTCAAGTGAACTCCACCCACCATCCAGGAGACTTTTATGGAACCCTAAATTTCCATGAAACAGATGTTTTGAAAAACTCTTGGCTTGGTCAACTCTTGTCTTCATGTGAAATTGTAAAATCAGTTCCTAAGCTACTTAGAAATTTCTTGATTCAGTTATGAAAACTATGAGCACCACTATTCCTAGTTTTTCACTGATTTATTGTGAATATTATTAATCAATATTTTACAATTGTTTACAACACATTGCTAAGTATTTATTATTGTTGGAATTACTTATAAATACATGTGTTTTATCAAATTAGGATGAATATATTGAACAATTTTCCTAAAATTAACTATTTCAGACCAATGGTTCCCAGATATCATGCTTCTCCTTAAAATATCCTATTTTCCTATGTTATTTTATATAGAAAAAGTATATCAATTAGTACATCAAGAGGACCACTAGCAATAACTCTGGTTTGATCCTTCTGGATGAGGAGTACTTAAAATGCTTATAATACAAAGTAATATGACATTTCTACTTTCTATAGGCAGAATGAAGACTCATATCTCATAGAGAACTATGTTAGAACAAATCTGGTATCTCGTGTTCTTTATCCAGTAGTTTTATATATCTGTATGTGGAAAAACATTCAGTCACTTGAACTTGTGAGGCCATCCAGAAACTTTAAATTTTCTGCGTTATAAACTCTAGTTATATCTAAACTCTAATTAATTTTATGTGAGCTGTCAAAATGAATAGATTGCTTTGTAATTCACATACATACAGAACTGGTTACAATCATCTGATGCTCCTCTTTCTCAGAGGGTGGTTCAAAGTTTCAGGTTGATATATTTTTCTCCTCCCTCTGCCTTGCATCTTAGATATAAACTTTGAGCTCTCTAGAGTCTTTGCCAGTTCTCTTCTCAGACATTCAAGAAACAGAGAGACAGCAATATGGACTTCCTTTGGGTTTTTACAGTCATTATTTGTTTTATGCCAGTTTTTCATCTAGCAGAATCTTCCACTGCTCATTATGACAAGATTTTGACCCACAGTCGAATCAGGGCACGTGATCAAGGGTAAGCAATATGTTTGACATGGATAAAAATTATTGTAACTTTTGTTTTTGTGGAGTTTAAACAAAATGTTTATTGTATTTTAACTTATTAATAAGCTGAGTCTTGTTAATGTGACTCTCCAGAATACTTTGTTTTAGTTTTAAAACTTACGTAGCTATTCTACGTTTATCAGTAGATATGATAAGATAAAGTCATTGCATATTATTAAAATTATCACTTTTGCTTTATGAACTGTTTCGCTTAAACTATAGCCATGTGGCAAAAGTATTGGTTAATAATTGAGTTTTATCAAAATTTTGACACAAGAAATTCAGAATGAAAGGCATTTAATTAAATAGTTTATTAAATACATATATAATGTTTTTATGTTTGTATATTTTTAGTTACGATAAATACAATATTGCATATTTTGCAAAAGTGAACATTAAAGGATTAAATAGCAAATGCATTTTTATATAAAAGAAATAATTTATTACAATATTGTTTGAAATTACTAAAAAGGAATAATATTATAGAATGTATTCAAACGTATAGAGAAAATTATTTTTCAGTTTAAAATAATTCATTTTTATTAAAAATATTATGTTTTTGTTTAGTTGTGGAATTATTTTATTTTAATGATTTTATTTCAAACATGGATAATCAAATCAACCAACTGAATTATATAATATAGATATTTCCAATGGGAAAAATGAGAAGCAAAATACGTACCATTCTCCTATAATTTTACTTTTATTTTATTATTTAAAACATGTATATATGAATAAAGGCGAATATATGTGTCCCAGGAGAATGTTTCAGGATCCAATCTGGGTCAGACAGAACCTCTGATTCCAGTGACTGACCCAGATTGGCTTCTGCAACATTTATATAGCTGTCCATTTTATATCAAACTCTAACAGTAATCACAAATTCACCTGCTGGCGAGTTGATACATATTCATGTTACTAAACTATCATTTCTGCAGAAAAAAGGCTATATACTTTTCTATTAAATACTTGTGAGTATAATAAGGACAAATGCCTTCAGAGGCATTTCACAGAGTCATAGGGCTGGAAGGGACCTTGAAGTCTTACAGTCCAACTCCCTATTCAAGGCTGGAGTCCTTATACTATCCCAGCCAAATGGCCATCCAATATTCTTTGAAAACCTTTAGAAATGGAACACCACAACTCAGGGAAGCAAGCTGTTCCAGTGTTTAATTGTTCTCATTCTCAGGAAATTTCTCCTTAGTTCCTGATTGGATCTCTCTTTAATAGCTTCTACCAATTGTTTCTTCTCCTGCCCTCAGGTACTTCAGAGAATGAGTTGATCTCCTCTTCTATATGACATTCCCTCACAAGTACTGGAAGACAACTATCATGTCACCCCCTAATTCTTCTCCTTGATAGACTAGAACGTAGAACATAGAAAAATAGGGTTGGAAGGGACCATTTCAGACAAATGGCTGTCCAGTCTCTTCTTGAAAACCTCCAGTGATGGAATACCACAACTTTTGGAGGCAAGCACAATGCATACATAATGGACATGCCTAATTCCCTTAACTAATCATCATACCGTTTAGCCTCCAGATCATCTTTGTTGCTCTTTTCTGCATTCATTCTATGGTCACAGCATCTGTTTTGTACTGTGGCAACCAGAACTGGACACAGTATTCCATGTGCGGCCATACTTGTGCATTGTAGAACATTGTGAAATTGATGCTATCCCTTTGTTGATGAAGCCTAGGATTACATTGGCCTTTTTAACAGCTGCAACATATTGGTGGCTCATACATAAGTGATGATCCACTAGAACACCTCAAACCCTCTCACAGTTACTAATATTACCAATCCATAAAATTTAGTCCAGGATTCAATAATTCACTTCAGTCTATGCTATGGATGTTTCCTTATTCCTAATCTTATCCAGGTGTGACTTACTCCATTGCTGGTTTCAGAACAGTACCACAGAAGTACAAGCCCATTTTATCTGAAAACAAACAAAACCTGAAAACAAATAAAGCAAGCAGAATCTGTGGATGGGAATAATTGTCCAGTCAAATATGATGATGATATTATTATTATTATTATTATTATTATTATTATTATTATTATTATTATTATTATTATTATTATTATTATT
>NW_020769367.1:5297231-5309025 GCF_900518735.1 Pseudonaja textilis | reverse complement strand
TTATTATTATTATTATTATTATTATTATTATTATTATTATTATTATTTCTCGCACTGAGAAAAAGATTTTAGCTCTTGAATAGAGATAATGGAATGGCACTGTCACAACTATATGTATGTATGAAAGCTTAAGAGGCAATTCTCCAAGTATATGGATGGTACAATAAAAGCAAGATGATTTTGCATTGTAACTTGGCAAGGATTTTTAGAAATGTCTGCCATTGCCTGCTTTCTAGATCTACCCTTACAGACCTATGAAAAAGTAATTATTGGCATCCAGCCTTTAGTCATTTAGGCATGACAAAATGAGAATATAAGAGAAACAACTTTAGAATGAAAGAAATTACAAGCAAAAAGCTGACTGTTATACTTTCTGATCCAAAAAAATCTCAGAATGAAAAAAACACATTACTGGGACAACAGAAAATAGAGTGATAATTCCAGCAAGTAACCAATTTATCAAAGTCCCATGAGGCATCTTCTGTTGACTTCTTATTTTTTATTATATGGAGTCAGAGTAAATAATCCTGCACCTGCAGGATTGAAGGCTTTCATAAAAATGATGAAAGCAGTTTTCCATTATGATACAAACTTGGTCTTTTGCATACATGCACAAATAAGAAGACTGAAATTTGTGATGTAAAGGCCACAATATTGTTTTTGCTATTTGCTCACTGTCCAGTAGATTCCACTCCCTCACAGCCATATTAAAGTGTTTTTGCTGCAGGCTCTGAAGAATCAGAAATTTTGCATTGCCCTCACTTGCTGGGCCTTATTCGTATTCAAGTTACTAGGCCAGAGAGTCATGCTGCCTTACAGTTTTCATGTAGGACAAAGGGGAAGTGATTGGGAGAATCCTTGGACTGTGGACCTTTAGCCATATCTTCCATGCATAAATTGGCTGGAAATAAAAGGTGTCTTGAACATTTTCATCTGAATCAGTCAGTCAATCAGAATAGAGCTGAAAGGGACCTTAGAGATCGTCTAGAACAACCCACTGTTCAAGCAAGAGACCATTTCAAAAACCTCCAGTGATGAAGCACCCACAATTTCTGAAGGCAAGCTCTTCGATTGAAGGAGCTGGCAGATATTATCTCAGAACCATTGTATCATATCTTTAAAAAATCTTGGAGCGCTGGGGAACTACCACAGTACTGGAAAACAGCTGAATGTGGTTCCCACCTTCAAAAAAGGGGGAAAAAACAGACCCAGGAAACTACAGAGCAATCAGCCTAACTAGCGCCGTATAGAACATTGTGATCTTGATGCTATCCCTCTGTTGATGCAGCCTAGGACTACACTGGCCTTTTGGGCAGCTGCAGCATGAGAAGATACTAGAAAAAAAAAACAGATCTGTGAACATCTAGAAACAAACAAATAACAAATGGGTTTGTTAAAAACAAATAATGCCAAACCAATCTTATTTCATTCTTTGACAAAGTGACTAAATTAGTAGACCAGCAAAATACTGTGGGCATAGTATATTTAAACTTCAATAAGGCATTTGACAAAGTAAACCATAATCTTCTTATTGGTAAGCTAGAAAAATGTGGGATAGACAACATCACACCAGATGGATATGTAACTGACTGACAAACCGTACTCAACAAGTAGTCCTTAATGGTACTATATCTACAAAGAGGGAAGTAAGCAGGACGTATCACAAGGTTCTGTCTTAAGCCCAATACTCTTCAATATCTCCATAAATGATTTAGATGAGGGAATAGAAGGGGAACTCTCAAATCTGCTGATTATACTAAGCTGGTAGGAATAGCCAAAATTCAGAAGACAAATTCAGGATCCAAAAAGATCTTTACAGACCTTGAACATGGATGGGCCCTATCCAACAAAATGAAATTTAATGTGGAGAAAAGCAAGGTTTTACACCTGGGCTGGAAAAACCAAAGATACAAGTACAGATTAGGTGAAACCTGGCTCAAAAACAGTAATTGTGAGGGAGACCTTGGAGTAGATGAGCTTAAACATGAGTTTAACAGTTTGTGACAGCAGTCAAAAAAAGCTAATGCAATCCTTTGCTGTATAAACAAAGGTATAAAATCAAAATAACTGAAGTATTCGCACTGCTTTATACAGCCTTAGTAAGGCCACACCTGGAATACCGCATCTAGTTTTGGTCACCACATTACAAAAAAGATGTTGAGACCTTGGAGAAAGTGCAAAGAAGAGCAACTAAGATGATTAAAGGCCCAGAGACTAACACATATGAATAATGTTTGCAGTATTTGGATTTGGCTAGTTTAGAGAAAAGAAGGACAAGGAGGGACAATATTCCAATATTTGAAAGGCTGTCACAAAGAGGGGGCAATTTACTTTCCAAAGCACCAGAGGGAAGGACAAAAAACAATGGATGGAAACTAATCAAGGAGAGAAGCAACCTGGAACTAAGGAGCAACTTCCTAACAGTGAGGACAATTAACCAGAGGAACAGCTTCACTTTAGATGTTGTGGGTGCTTCATCACTGGAGGTTTTTAAGAAGCAACTGGACAGTCACTTGTCTGAAATGGTATAGGATCTCCTGCTTGAGCAGGGGACTGGACTAGAAGTCCTCCCAGGCTCTTCCAGCTCTATTCTAATTTTGATTCTGATTCTTTAAGTCCCTGGTTAATTGTTCTCAGAAAGTTTCTCCTTAATTCCAGGTTGCTTCTCTCCTTGAATAGTTTCCACCAATTGTTTCATGCCTTACCTTCTGGTGTTTTGGAAAGTAAAAAACTCCCTCTTTTTTGTGGCAGACCCTCAAATACTGGAATACTGCTATCATTCCACCTGTGTCCTTCTTTTCTCTAGACTAGCCATATCCAATTCCTGCAACTGTTCCTCATATGTTTTTGTCTCTATGCCTTTAATCATCTTAGTTGCTCTTTGTATTTTTTCCAAAGTGTAACATCTTTTTTGTAATGTGGTGACCCAAATGCCATTATGATGCAGAATTTCAGGTAAATTGAATTTCAGGTAAACTGAAATTCAGTTCCTTTCTCCCCTTTGGTCATTTATTCTGTTTGGAGAGTTGTTAGCACAGCCTCGATTATGTATTTTCCTGCTTCTTTGCCCCCACCAATTGCTCTTTTTTCTAAACGTATGGATTTGGAGGACTGATAGAAACATTTGTGTTTTTTACAATTCTCCCTTTTTTCTTCAGCCAAGAGAAAAAAAATTAACAGTACTCTTGTTTATTTCACTGATTTTTTTAAAAAAAGAAAGAAAAGATTAACGTTTTATCATTTCTCTGCAAAAATGTATAGACAACAACAAAAATATAGTCTAACAGTTATGGTCTAATTTGTGGATATGGTTTGGTGGTCATGTGACTGAGTGGGCATGGCTTGCTGACTGGGCATGGTTTGGTGGTAACATGACTTGGTGGGCGTGGCTTGTATGCAAATATTGTAAATATTTATGTCACTATTGAATTTTTTATTAAAGAAGAGCAACTTTTTACCCAAAATCAGGCAAAGCAGGCAGGCAGATTGAGTTGCTCACAGAATCAGAGAGTCACTCACAAATCAACCTTTCTGCAATCTGTTGCCTGAATTTGCACTGAAAAATAGAAGCTTTAGTCCTAAGGAAGGTTCAGCTCTTGCTCTCAGGGAAGCCGCCTAGGTGAAGGTGAAGCAGTACAACAGCAATTTAGCAAGAAATCCAACAATTTTCTGCTTTCTAGCTAATCTAAACCATGCAGCACAGCTGATAGTTGGAACAGCTGATCGTCAGGGGAAAAAAGCAAAAATAGCAACTTACCAAAAATTAGGCAAAGGCACAATGCAGGCAAGTTGGATAGTGTGCATGCAAGATAAGGAGTGACTGGGTGGGGTGGGTGGGGAGGGGAGGGGCCAGCCAGTGGCACAATTTGCCATTTCTCCAAACTGCACAGAATTGTGATACCTAGTTCTATAGAACCGGTCAGAACCGGTAGAATCCCACCCCTGAATATTATGATAAGCATTTTTCTGCTATGGTTAGAAAGATAAGCTGAGCACAAGTTTATTCCCAGCACACAGTGGACATTGTTTAATGTTGTTTTGAACTGTTCAGTTTTTTTTTCTAATCTCCCAAGTCAATTTTTGCCATGTATATGATTTAGCTGCTTCAGTAATGATATTGTTGGTGATGCAGTTCAGGGTGGGATCTACTGAGTTCCTATTGGCTAGTTTAGGCTGGTATAGGCATGCCTTCTCCCCACCAGTTGCTAGACGTAGGCCAAATTCATATTAATGGGTCTAGGATAGTATTGCTTTATACTTCTGCTTCTACAATATGTCAAATATAGTTAATACCATACATATATATCAATATAGATACATAAAGTGTCTGTTTAATATGACTGAAATATTTTAATATACTTTTATTTGCTTATGTTTTATTGTATTTTAAATTGTACAATGAAATCATACACTAAGGTCTAGTAGGCACTAGTCTAAGATTCCAAAGTTCAAGGGCAGCAATGCTGCCTCTTTCTAAATAATTCTAAAAATGTAAGTCTTCAGCAGTATAGAGGGCACCCTCAGTCGGGGTGGCTTGGAGCCAGCATTATTACTGTACGATCATAAAACGGTGTGTAATTTTCTGAATATGACTCCATTAAAGCAGTATGATGATGATCTTTCTGAATCAATTCAAAAATGTGAAAGATACCAAGCAATGGGTTCCCCTGGTTAGGAGGTACCAATGAAGCTACAGGGGAAGAGCAAAGAGACTATTATAGTAGCAGGATCATTCATGATATAGATGGGGGCAGTGGTGGAATTCAGCCAGTTCGCACCTATTCGGGAGAACCATTTATTAACTTTCTGAGCAGTTTGGAGAACTGGTTGTTGGAAGAAATCTCCTTTTGTTTTTTCCCCACTTTACAGGGCTAATCCTGTAAGGAAGGCAGGAAGGAAACTTTCTGCTGTTGTTTCTAGCCTAATCTTTATTGCTCTGCTTATAGAAACTGCCTCTTGACTAAGCCTTATTACATTATAAGAGCTAAAGGTTCTTGGCAGTATGCCCAAACTTACTGTTGCCTGAGCTTCTCTGGAATTTTCTTTTCTTTTCTCTTCTTTGCTGATACTTTGCTTTGCTTTATTAGGGGCTTGACTTTCTTAAAGGGGATGAGTGTTTTTAAGCTTTTTACACAGCTTTAGTGGTTCCTGGCACTATCCTTTTGGGGTGTACTTCCAAGAGGCAGGATGCAAGCTAGGCATTGATTTTTTTTACTGCCTTTCTGGGGGGCATGTAATCTTTTTTAAAATCTAGATGAGGTAAGTGAGATCAGCTATCTTTAAGTGGTGCAAATGGATCTAAGGATTGCTTCTCCTGCGTGTGAAAGGGTGCACTGGCAGTTCACTGAGCACAGGAGTCTTTTGTTTATGGGGATTCTTCAGTCATCCAGGTCATGGCTATCCCAAAGGTGCTTTTTTCAAGAGCAACTGGACTTTCTTGGTTTCCAGAAAATCCAGTTGCCTCTTGAAAAAGCACCATGGCATATGATTGCTCACTGATAATAAGATTTAAGAAAATAAGTTAGGGATATGGATCCTCCAATTCATTTTTGTTTTCTCTCATGATAATAAAGGTTAGTAACATGGCACCAGGCTTGAAGTTTATTTAGATATCTGTGGCATGTATTAATTTTATTGTGATTTATTGTGATTTTATTGTGACCAGGCTTGGGAGGCTTGTACCCGAGTCCCCTATATAATTTGTTAATTTGTCTCTTTAGCTTGGCATTTTGTAGCCCAAATATGCCACCCACTTTCTGGACAGCTTAAATGATCTCTCTGCTAAAGGGTTTCACTTTATGAGCAAGAGTTGGCTGCTGATAGTTATCATTGAATTCTAACTATTCTAATTATTCAAGGTGCTCTGGCACCCTGCCTGATTTGTAACTCTGGCTTGCAGGTATTTCTAATCTAATGATTGGTATTTAGGGCAGCTTTTTTCAAGCAAAGAAGCTTTTTGTATTTTTGTACAACTCCAGTAATCCTTGACTTATGACAGTTCATTTAGTGATCATTCAAAGTTACAATGGAACTGAAAAAGTGACTTATGACCATTTTTCTCACTTACGACTGTTGCAGCATCCCCACGATCATGAGAGGCTGGGCAAGGCAAAGCATCTTTTGATGTAAGTGTTGTAAAGTTGGCCATGCCCACCCAGTCACCTGCCCACCCAGCCACACCTATCCAGCTGGTCATTAGGGCAGAGAACCAGTTGTTAAATTATTTGAATCCCACCACTGGATGGGGGTAATTCGTAATGCTCCCCCAATCATTGACACAGTTCCTAGGGAAAAGTGATCTCTCCACTGTTCAAAGGTCTTCAAATTAGGAACATGGAATATCAATGATTTAAATCTAGGAAAACTGAACATTGTTAAGAACAAAATGAATAGGCTCAACGTTGATATATTAGGCATCAGTGAAGTTCATTGGACTGGCTGTGGTTTCTTCAATTGTGATGGCATGGTATACTACTCTGACAATGAAACTAACAGAAGAAGAGGAATGGTTTTCATACAATACTGCATAAAAATTGGCAGAACCATAGAAGGTTTTTGAACAATCAATGATAGAAAATGGCAATACATATCAACAGAAAACATCACGACATGACAATTCTGCAAGCTTACACTCCTACCTTGGACTCAGTAGTAGATAATATCAAAGAATTCTAAATTGAAATTCAGGAAACTTTGAAACAAACACCAAAGAAAGACATTGCCTATATTATTGCAGATTTCAATGCAAAATTGGGAGAAATGGAAGAAACAGGGATCACAGGGACCTTTGGTCTTGGTCAGGGGTTTGCAACCTTAAACACTCAAAGAGCTATTTGGACCAGTTTCCCACAAAAAAGAAAACACCAGGAGCCACAAAACCTGGGTGGGTGCGGCCAACTTGACATCACTCCCACCCAGTTACATGACCCGCTCCCCCAGCCATGCCTACCCAGGTTTTGTGGCTCCCAGTTTTCTGTGGGAAATGGGTATCTCTCTGCTCTCTCTTTCTCTCCCTGTCTCTCTCTCTCTCTCTCTATCGTTTTTAATAAAGTTTTATTGAGTTTTAACAAAACAAAACATCTTATTTGAGTACAGCATCGTTCCGGGTTATCACATTTCAATACAGACACAATTTCATATGCATATTCATCTTATGTATTCAACTTCATATCTTATTACTCTTTTTCCAACTTCTCACTATTTCTCCCTTTACTTCTCTTAATTTTCTTTTATGGTTATCTCATTTTCTTCTTATTCAATTGTATTTCTTTTACCCAAATTTCTATATCTTTTTATTCATTGTACTTATACTTTTGCCTGTCTTGTTTACAATTTCATATGTTCTCTTCCAACATTCTTAAGAAGCAAAATTCCCCCTATGATTGCCAATCGAAGTGCAACACCTTTAAATCTTATTGTTATTATCATATGAAATCTCATTAAACATTGAATTTGTGTATTCTAAAATTATAACATTCAAATTTCTAATATCTATATTATATCATATAGATCTCATCATTCAGATTCTGCTTGGTACTTCCCCTTGAAAATGTAAAAAGAAAAATTCTAAAAACATAGCAAAAACAATAGATAGATAGATAGATAGATAGATAGATAGATAGATAGATAGATAGATACATACCTACATACATACATAAACAAAATAGTTATTCAAAATCATTTTAGTACTGGTATGAACCTTGTAAATCTTTCTTGTTTCTTTTCAATATCTATCAATCTTTGAGAACAATTGAAATGTTTCCCTCCCTTCTTCATTATTACTTAACTGTTAATAAGCATACCATTGGATAGTCATACAGTTTTATCTGATAAATTATTTACTATTAATAAGCAAAATAATTATTCAAATTCATTCTAATAACTGTTATAAATTTCCTTTCACATTTCTTTTCAATATTTTATCAATCTTTAGAAACAATTGCAATGTTTCCCTCTCTTCTTTATTATTGCATTAATTATAAATATACATACCATTACATAACAATACAGTTTTATCTCATAGATTATTTACTTATTTCATTTCTAACTCGTTACAGTATTCTACTGTCACAACACCATCTTTTGTACCTTTGTACCTAATTTAACCATTGTCTCTGTGTTTTCTAGCTGAGCAAATACCTTTAATCCTAGTACATTCCCCCTTTTTCTTTGTTTCCTGTTTTTGTCCCTCATAAGTTCTTTCCCTTTTTATCTTTTCCCCCTTTTTCTCATCCCCTTTTTTATACCCTTCTCTCTCAAATTTTCCTTTCTGTAGTTTTCTTTTCTGCTTCTCCTTGCTTCTTTTTCAGACTATTTTTCTTTTTGGCTGTTCCCTTTGATCTCAAACTTTTAACTCCTTTCCCCCTTTCCCCCCTTATTACCACACTTTGCATTATTTGATCATTGAAAATGGCTTCTTCTTTTTCCTGCCCTTCTTCTTGCTCTTGAAGCTTTTCCTTTTGCTTTTCATAGTTCAGGATCTCCATTTCAAAAAATTCAAATACAAAGTCAAAGGATCTTCTTCCCCTTTCTGCATCTTCTTTCTGTTTTTTAAGACTCATCTTAAATTCCTCCAGGGGTGATGGCATTTTAAATACATTTGAACAACCACCCGATTGACTTGAAGTAAAAACAGAAAAAGAAAGAAAAAACCAATGCCAAAAACTTTTTTTTTAAATCACCAAATGATCCCAGACTGTTCCTTCTTATTTCTTTCCTTTACTTTTCCTTTCTGTGGGTTACTGTATCTTTTAATAAGATTTCAGTTACAATGTATCCTCGGGAGTTTCAAAGTTTCACTGTTAATCTTCTTTATTTTTCCAGGTGGCACTCCATTTTTCCATTATTCCAAGTCCCACCCTTTTGCCTCCACTTTTCTCCTTTTTAGGGCTTTAAAATGATCAAGAAAAAATATTTATTCTCCTTTTGACACTTAGATTTCATCTTAAGATTGCCTATTAAGTGTCAAAATAGATTAATATAAATTTCTTTCCATACCATTTGTAATTGTCAATATAAAGGTTTAAAAAGGGTTTTTAACCTCCTTTTCTCTCTCCTTCGCCACTTAAAGATCTTCTTTCAGAAGTATCCCTCTAGGTACTTTTAGATTAAGGGTACCTTGCTTAGATGTTCTCTGTTGTTTAGCCCGGTCTGTCCTGCTTTCCTCTTTGTCTTCCTCCTGCACAATCTTATCCAGTCGGGTTCTTCTTTGAGGTGGCCATTTCTGACCACCGCTGCAACCACCTTCGGGGAAGGGAGTTTAGACCCTGGTGTCAGGTGGTGCTCCTTTCAAAATTCAAGAAAGAAAAACTTAGACTCTTTAGATTAGAGCAAAGAAATCTTTTACTGAAAATGAAGTGGTAGCTTCAAATAGAATTCTGAATCTAAGAAATTAGGCACGCAGACCACATATACAAAGTGTTGGAAACGTTCCCACCCCTATAGTTCAAATGAGTCTTCCAATTAAAAGTTGTAAATATGATCGTGAGAATCTTCAGGTGGTGGTGAGGCCTCTCTCCGTTGACCTTGACATATTTTGATAAAAATTTGCAGCTGCGCAGAGAAAAGAAAGTTAAGTGAGGAATAGGAGCAGGAATTTATACTCCCCCCCCCACTCCTCATTTACACAACACAAGAATGTAACACCTCCAGCTCTCTTCCCAGACATATCCCCTCCCCCCGTTACTTATGGCAGCCAAAAGATGCAAAGCAGTAGAAAAGATCTTGAAGGCTGACAGCCAAGGAGGAGAGATGCGGCTCCCCTCCACTTGGCTAGCAATTTCCCCACTCTTCACCACCTCTGCAGGGTGGCTTCAGCCCCGAATCCAAAGGATTGGGGGGCTCCAGCGGCGAGCACAGATCGAAACCATGCATGATCACGGATTTCGGTGTGTTGCTGAAGAGACCCAAACCAGAAGTCGAATGTCTCTCTCCCTCTCTGTGTGTCTCATCTGTCTATCCCTCCCTCCGTCTATCTATCCATGCATCTATCCCTCCCTCTATCTATCCCTCGCTCCATGTATCCACCCATCTATCCCATCTATCTATCTATCTATCTATCTATCTATCTATCTATCTATCCATCCTATCTATCTATCTCTATCCCTCCATCCATCCCTCTATCTCTGCATCCCTCTCTGCATCCCTCCCTCCCTCCATCTATTTATCTCTCCCTCCCTCCCTCCATCTATCCATCCCTGCATCCATCTACCTATCCCTCCATCTCTCCCTCTGTCCCTCCATCTATCTATCTCCTGCCTAGCTTCACATATTGTGTGAATCCAACCACTTGGGCTGTGGAGGGAGAGTGGAGGCTGGCAGGCAAAGCCAAGTGTTGGAAATCCATACAAAATAAGGCAACTCCAACCTGGATCCTGTCGGGAAGACATCCCCTCTTCCCTCTCCCTCTCCCCCCCATGGCAGGGACTCACCTCCAACTGGCAAGAGCAGAGCAGGAAGCATGTACACGTTCTCCACCACAGCGATGGCACATGCTTAGTCCAAAGAACTCTCTTTTTATTTCAGTGCTGGGAATTATGTTCATTCCGAGCCCGTAATGAGTCCCAAACAGTCCCTCGAGATAAGCACCTACCTTTATCTTCTTTGAATTGCTGCCAACAACTAAAGTGCCAAATTAACTGTAAAAAGCCAAACAAAGTACAAAGTCCACACAGAGCTTCAAGGTTTAATCTGAACAGAGCAAATAAAGTTGCTTCCTGCAAAGGCTCATGTACCTTTACACTTCCTTTGTATCTTATAGGAGGGGCAATCACCTCCAAGCCTTATTCCGGAGTCTCCCTTTTTGTCTTAACTGCTCTTGCCTTCTGGCAGCTCTGCCTACACACGCACTGGGAACAGGCTCCCCTTGTTCCTCTGCCTCGCTGCTGTCAGCTTCTGGAGGCTCCTGAGTCAGCACATAACTCCCAGATGGCCCTGGCCCCATCTCTGTATCAGATGCAGGACCCTCATCCAAGTCCTCCCCAGACTCCCGGACTGGCCCATGTTCTTCCCCACTGTCTGATTCTGCTGTCATCTTTGCAGGCTGCTGGTGGACCACAACAATCTGATTCAGGTATGTCATGAACATCAGCTAAGGATAATGAACATGTGATTTGAAAAATCCAAGCAGCAACTATACATTTGGATTTCAGCAAATGGAGAGCATCAAAACCAATTTGACTACATACCACTTTGCCATATGAAGTGGAAAAGTTTCATCCTCACCACAGTGGTGGGATTCAATTTTTTTTTACTATTGGTTCTGTGGGCATGGCTTGGCTATGTGGTCATGTGACTGGGTGGGCATGACTATATGGTCATGTGACTGGGTAGGCCAAAGGAGAGAAACTCACTTTAACAATGCTCTTGGAGCAGGGGATTGGACTAGATGACCTCTGAGGTCCCTTCCAGCCCTGGATTGCTGTGCTGTTTCAAAGCCCTGGATTGCTGTGCTGTTTCAAAGCATCCTCTGAATCTGTGTCTAGTGCCAGGGTTTGTGGTCCTTTCTTCCTCTCCTTTTTCTCTCCCTTCCTCCCCCTCGTCTATCCATCCATCCATCCAACCATCCATCCATCCATCCATCTAACCATCCATATCTCCTTCACTTTCCCGTCCCTACACTCATTCTCCCTTCCCTCCCTTTCTTTCTCCCTTCCCTTCTCTCCCTCCCTCCCTCTTTCTTTAGTTCCTTTCTCCCTTCCTTCCCTTTCTTTTTCTTCCTTCTCTCCCTTTCCCTCTCTTCCTTTTTCTCTTTCTTTCTTTCTTTCTTTCTTTCTTTCTTTCTTTCTTTCTTTCT
>NW_020769367.1:5217518-5292963 GCF_900518735.1 Pseudonaja textilis | reverse complement strand
TAGGGAACTTTATTTGCATTAAAATCTGGGCATTAAAACAGGAAGCAATTTAATACTACAGTAAATTCCATTAATAATTCACTAGAAAAAGAACAACCAATTTAGAAAAGGATTTGATAACTAGTATAAGTTATTTTTCTTTTTCAGTGGCTCCAATAGATCACATATTTGGCACTTTGGGCATTATAGGAGCTACCTCTACTCAACGTTATTCTGAGATGTCGAAACTGAAAGAAGAAATTGAAGGACCTGGCTCTTACACATTCTTTGCACCAAGCAATGAAGCTTGGAATCTTTTAGATCGTGTAATTATATTAATTTTGATTTTTTATAAAAAGTTTAATGCTAAGAAATTAATAGATGAATAAATTATGAAGAAACACTAACACTCAGCTTTTGTACATATTATTGGAACTATTGATTCTGGTTAACTTTATGCACATATATTCGCAAGCAGGGGTGGGATTTTACCAGTTCACACCTATTCGCTAGAACAGGTTGTTAACATTCTGAGCAGTTCGGAGAACCGGTTGTTAGAATAAATTACTGGCCTAATTCTATAAGGAAGGCAGGAAGGAAACATTCTGGTGTTGCTTACAGAAACTGCCTCTTCGTTAACCTTTATTACATTCTTGGCAGGACTAGACTTCCTGTCTCAGGAACGTTTCTGGAGTTTTTTTTCTCCTCCTTTGCTGATACTTTGCTTGTGAGGAGTGACCATTCAAAGTTACAATGGCACTGAAAAAAGTGACTGATGACCATTTTTCACACTTATGACTGTTGCAACATCCCCAAAGTCATGAGAGGCCAGATGAGGAGATGCATGTCTCGATGTGAGTGATATTGAGTTGGCCACACCCAGCCAATACCATGACCACCAAACCATGTCCACCCAGTCACATGACCACCAAGCCATACCCACCACCTAAGACACGCCCACAGAACCAGTTGTTAGAAATTTGAATCCCATCCCTGTTCGCAAGTTCACTTGCAGACACACACATAATTCTAAATAATCAGTGTTTGGCATTGCAGGTATGAGGTAAGATGGCTGGAACAGTAACTTAAACTTGGGTTTTCACAGTAGCTTCTAGAATGCAACTTCTGGCTTCAGAAAGGCAGACTTTCAAATTCACAGGACTAGGCTGCAGAAAATCTGTTTTCTAGTCTATTGTAATAAAAACGTATTATTGTGACAACCAATCATGTCTTTCCCAATGTACCATGTAACAAGTAAAATTATGATTATGTTCTTCAGTTGCTGACTCCTATGTGAAAAGCCCTAAGATTATGTAGGGAGAGCCCATGATCCTCCCTCAGGTTATCATTATATCTTAGAAAATGGAATAAATGCTGAAATGGAGAGAATGCCCAGTAAAGGCTTATTTTGCCTGGTTTTTAGGCTTTTCCAATTACCCAGCATTGATGCATTAAATGAATATAAGCTAGGTATAAAGTACATTGAAGAGGACAAAGCTTAAAGAGACTGCACAGTTTCTGACAGTGGAATAATAATGATATGAAGGACACTGTTGAGTTGGCAAGTATTATGGCAGGTTGATCTAAGAGAATATTTGCTAATGAGGTAAGGAGGAATAGAAAAGGTGGGGGGGGTGAATATAAATAAACTTTTTCTGAAGGAGAAAAGCTAGGTGGAAAAAAGGCGATATAAAAATATAAAGATTACCAAGAAAATGAGCTGTAAGAAGAACATGCTTAGTAGAAGAAGTAGGCAACTGAAATAAAGGCAGTAGGCAGCAGTAGTAGCATGTGGCTGATCTTGTCTGGTTGCCTGCTTTGTACTTAATTGTGAGGTATCCAGAGAATTTCAGGGCCATAGGCTGGAGCAGAAAGTTGAAGCTATCCTGGAAGAAGGAAATGTTTAGCCACTTGTTATTGTTGCCAAGTACTGGCTATGTCAATGAAATCACTACTAGACTGGTAAGTCAGAAGATTCAGAAAATAGGAAAAAATATCTCACTAGTTAACTGAAATAATGGAATTAATGGAATATCTACCTGAATTCAACTCCCCTGCCTCCAGGAAATCTACAATGGTCTGATTGAGAATGTAAACATCGAACTGTATAATGCTCTCCACAATCATATGGTAAACAAACGGATGTTGACAAAGGACCTTCGGAATAGCATGACTCTGGTGTCTATGTACAACAATCAAAAACTGCATATAAATCATTATCCCAATGGGGTAAGCTTATTTGTATAACATAAATGAACAACAGGATGTGGCTTGTACTATTTATATCATACATTTTGGAAAGAGATCTAAGATTCAATGTTCTAGTTTAAATTTCCCTTGAAATTCATATGAGTAATTTGTTCATATAAGATGTCATGTATTATTATGTTAAGATGATTTTCAAAAATAGAAAATAATCAAAAATAACAATATTTTAAAACTCCAGCGTGTTTAAAATATATAAAAATGGTGTCCAAAGAACTTCATTTGAGGGCACTATTGGTATTTATTAATTGCCCCATGGACATGGTGTTGATGCACTTCAAATACTGCTAAACTTTCATTGATCCTAATTAATTTCCACTTCCTATTAGAATCCTTGGATTAGTACTCAGACAACAATCTACATGAAAGCAGTTCAGTAATCATGATTGCTATAACTTTTTCAGTCACATAAAATGAAATGTAACTTAAAGGGCTATGTTGCAAAATATTTTCCAGCTACTGGTTTTTTCGGACTATAAGACGCACTCCCCACAAAAAAGTGGGTGGAAATATCTGTGTGCCTTATAGAGCGAATGTTGCTGAAGCCCCGCCTACCCACCGGCCCCCACCCTTCGGCCTCTGCCTCCCAGTAATTTGCCTCTTTGCAGCAAACAGCAAACAGCCTGGTCAGCTTCAGTACAGCCTGATGTAGCATGAGCAGCTGACTGGTGGTTGGATCTGCCTTTTGGAATACTGATGATGAACTGTTCCAAGCTAAGGGGATTGCCACTGCCCATCGGCACCAGTGCCGCCCATCATTGCTGCCATCTATCACCACCTCTGTGTGCCCCATTTTTGGCCTCTGTGTGTCCCATGTTCAGTCTGTTCCAGACACCTGGAACAGGCCAAAAATGGGATGCACAGAGGCTGAAAATGGGGCACATGGAAACCAAAAATGGGATACACAGAGGCCAAAAATGGGGCACATGGAGGTGGTGATAGGTGGCAGTGGCAATGGGAGGCAGCAGCACCAATGGGCAGCAGTGATCCCCACAGTCTGGAATAGCTGATCATCGGTATTCTGGGAGGCAGGAGGCAAATTGCAAAGTTTTTTCTTGTTTTCTTCCCCCAAAAGTTTCTTATAGTCTGGAGTGTCTTATAGTCCAAAAAATATGATAAATGGTTTCCTGAACTTTTAAAAACAAACAGTACAAGTTTCATAAGCAAGTTATAAAATTAATTGAAAGAAAAGACTATGTAAAGCTTATTTGGTTAAAGTTGGGAAGCCAAATTAATGCAAATATTAATTCATGCTTTCTCCCAATTAGGTTGTGACTGTTAATTGTGCCAGAATCACCCATGGCAATCAAATTGCTACAAATGGTGTTGTTCATGTAATTGATCGTGTGCTAACTCCAGTTGGCAATACTATTCAAGACTTCATTGAATCTGAAGATGATCTTTCATCTCTCAGAGTAAGCTTTTATTTAATCTTATTTTCTTTGAATCTTGTCTTTTGAAATAGTTGGCATATATAAATAAAAATCAAGCTAAATTGCATGTAATGGAAGAAGATAGTACAGTAAAATACTATTTTAAAAATAAAAGTAGCTTGATTGCTAATTAATCCTCCCACCAAGATCTATTATTAGGCCAGTGGTAGAAAAAGTTATGTAGAAAACTGTTGATTTTCCAGAATTAGTAGTATCAAGTGATATTGTAAATAAAATATAATCTTCCCACTGACAAATCTGAACCCCACTCTCTTGAGCTACAGAAGCTACATTTTGATAATCTAAACTGCAAGTGTGTGATGCCATATTTGTATCCCTTTCTAGAAACATTATATACTCCTACTCAATCTGCTAGTTTAAAAGTCCATTAAACATAGCTGAGGCAATGAATTATTTGACAATTTCAAAAGCTGTCTAATGAATGGAGCTTAGTCTAATCTTCCTTGTGTTGTATTGAAAGCACATCCTGTTCCCCAGACAAACTGGGAATATTTTTATCACCTGCTTTTCTTTCCTTAAAGTGGTTGAGAAGAAGGAATCCGTCTTTGCCATTGTGAACAGAATTGCAATATTAGATATCAACTATCTAATTTAGATTTTGCCGTGACCTTTTGTTATAAAATAAAGGAATGTGTTAATTTTGTGACAGTTTGTCACAGTTTAGATTGTTCCTGGAATTCTTTTTAATGAAAGTTTTTATACAATAGAGAAAGTTATACTGAAGAGAAGGAGTGAAATTAATGGACTATATGTTGATCAATTTTCAGTGTTAAAACATTGATTAAATTTGCAAGTGTAGGAGAAGAGTAGACAGAACTGAGGGTGGAGTTAAGCCTAGCATCAGCCTAGCATTTTTACATTTGCATAAATGATCTAAGAAATTGAAATCCCATGGCCCTTATCTGATGTTAATTTAGTACTGAACTTTAGTTGACAAGATTCTTTTTTATTTTTGGGACATAGAAAATAAATTTTATTCTCTGTTCAGGTGTCTACAAGATTCTTATGTATAGCTTTGAGCAATAAATCTGAACTGCAACTTAACAATGGCCCTGATTCTGTGCACCTGATAGCAAGTCTGCTATTTTATATTTGAAATACTTTTTTCTTTACTTTTTGTTCATTTTTCCTCTCTCTCTCTGTCTCTCTCTGTATGTATATCTCAGAGATGGGATTCTATCGGTAGCTCTGAAGTTTATCTGGGAGCAATCTGGTTCTCTTTGATGATCAGCTGCTGGGCCCCTGCTCCATACTGATCTTTATTTCCTGCTTTTGAAGCTCAGCTGCATCGTGTGGCACAGCAGATTGCTGCATGTCAGCTGTTAAGTGCAGGAGAAGGTCAATAGGAAAGGCTTTGCACATGCATGAAGTGCATATTTGCCACCAATGCGTGCAAGGCTCGTGTGTACGCAAGTGCACACCAACCAAGCCATGCCCACAGAACCAGTGGTAAAACAATTTGAATCCCAACACACACACAGAGAGACAAACACACACACACAAAACACACACACACACACACACACACACACACACACACACACACATATATATACCGTGTTTCTCACAAAATAAGGCCAGGCCTCTTTTTTTTTGACTCCTGAAAAAACGGCTAGGTCGTCTTTTGGGGGGGTGACTTAATTTCCCCCCTACACCTAGAGCGGCCCATATGCACGTACCTCGCCGCGAGGCTGCTTCTATCGGCTGACGAAAGCTCCCCGAAGGCAGAGTCCCCAGCCGCTTCAGGGTGAGGCTTGGCTGCCCGTGTCCCCTCGCTTTTAGGCAGTCTCTTTTGAGCGATGGAAGCTCCCCAAGTGCAGTCACCAGCTACATCGATTGGCCGGTAGAAGCGGCCTCGGGGCGAGTGCACACACACACACAGAGACTCCCCTCGCCGCGAGGCCGCTTCTATCAGCAGACAAAAGCTCCCTTGAAGGCAGAGTCCCCAGTCGCTTCAGGGTGAGGCGTGGCTGCCCGTGTCCCCTCGCCTTTAGGCAGTCTCTTTTGGGTGATGGAAGCTCCCCAAGTGCAGTTACCAGCCACATCGATCGGCCGGTAAAAGCGGCCTCGGGGCAAGCACACACACTCCCCTTGCCCCGAGGCTGCTTCTACCAGCCAATCAAAGTGGCTGGTGACTGCATTTCCAGAGCTTCCATCGTCTGAAAGAGACTGCCTAAAGGCGAGGGGACACAAGCAGCTACGCCACGCCCTGAAGCAGCTGGAGACTCTGCCTTTGGGGAGCTTCTATCGGCTATCGGGATATTCTAGCCTAGGCTACCTGCAGGGCACTCCTAAAGGCAAGTTTTCTCCCCATCCCCCTGCCCTTCCCCCCCATTTCTCTTCACCTCGTGTAGTTCTAACGAACGATGTGAGAAATGGCAGGGAAACGCATGGTTTAAATAGGCCTAAATTTTGGGGGTGGGGCTTAATTTCACCTCATGCCTAGAAATCATGCTGGGCCTTCCTATTGGTGGAGGCCATATTGTTGGAGAAACACGGGGTGTATATGTATGTATGTATGTATGTATGTATGTATGTATGTATATGTATATGTATATGTATATGTATTTGTTTTTTTAAGTTTTCGCGGGTACTTACATGTATGGTATTCAGCTTCGTTCAGGTATTTTCCCACGTCATTATAGTTGTGCTTTTAAAGTTGTAGCAACCCTTCGGCAGAATCTCATCTGTGCATATATATGTATGTGTGTGTGTGTGTGTGTGTGTGTGTGTGTGTATGAATGATTTGGTGTGTTCCTAATATACAACCTACCCAAAAATAAGCCCTAGTGAAGGGGTGATCACAGGAGGCAGCCCTTCCCATCCCCAGTCACCTCAAGGTTGTTGGGCCCCTTAATCGCAAATCAGCTGATCCAGCGACGGCTGGGAATTCTGTCTCTTTGGCGCCTGAATATATTTCAGGTGCACGTTTGCTAGCAGTGCACCGGGCTAGGCAACCTTGCAGCTAAGGGTCCCTCTGTTCTGCAGCTTACCTTTTGGCTATGGAGCAGGCAGCAACCACAGTTTGTTCTCCGCCAAACTTGGAGCTCAGGTGTTACTTAGGCTGCTGCTATGATGAGACAGAAAGCCATGTGGCCCATCGGAATCATCCCCGCCTCTAGCCAGCTGCTTAAGAAAAGGACAGGCAATTGTGGAAGATTGTGGGAAGCACGTGCTTATGATAGAAGCAAAGTGTAGCCTGTCCCTGTCAAGTGATCCAATGTCTGTGTATGTGAGAGAGAGAAAATGAGAGAGGGAGAAAAAAATGATGGAGGGAGTAACAAGAATTGCAGGCAATACTGTTTGAAAGGGTTTCTACACTGCCATTTCTCTCTCTCTCTCTCTCTGACTCACACACACACACAAATTTGATGAAAACAGTGGAGGGTAGGCAACTGGGTAAGGAGAGTGACCTTCCCCTGTCTCCATCTCTGTGCCTGATCAGGGTGGTGTGCCGAGGCCTGGCCTCTGTGTGGGCGACTCCAGCATAGCCAACATGAGAAATGGGCTCCTCTGCAGCGCCTCCTCTCTGGGCCTTACCTGCCCTGGAAACCAGGGATCCTGCAGGCATCCCAGCCACGTAAATGCCACCTAAATCCTTGGGTTGTTTGTAAATTGAGTGAGCCATGCAGTCACTCCACCCACCTGCCTGCACACCTGGACCTGCTGGGCACCATCCAACCCAAACCAAATGATGGGGAGGCTTCGGAACAGCGCCCTTCTAGCACCCGCTGCAGTGGTGGGATTCAATTTATTTTACTACCAGTTCTGTGGGCATGGTCTGCCCTGCCATAGGCAAAGCAGAAGTAGGCGGGGGCCACACTGGGCTTTTCCTAACCCTAACCGAGACTTGGTGCTTGTTGGGAGCAGTCCATACACAAGGTGTGGGTATGGGTAGAGTTTAGCATTTTGCCTTCCGGCCTTTTGCAAACTTTTGGATGCATGCAAGAGAAGCAGCAGAAATCTTTCTTTCTCTCCTCCAAATTCTGCCAGAAATGAGTATTTGTGAGACTCATCATGACAGCGCAGTCTCTTGGAGCAGGACACTGCAAGATTTGTTGTGCCATTGCACATATGAACGGCAGCACCATCACAAGCTTCATCACATTGGCACAGCTGGCATCCTGCCACTCATGGCTGTGTCAGCATGTTGAACCTCACAGCAGTGTTACCACTTGCATGTGCAACGGCACAACAAGCCTTGCAGCATGAGGTCCAATATACTGGTGCAGCTGCAAGCCAGGATTCCTGGTTTCCAAGGAAGGCGAGGCCCAGAGAGGAAGCACTTGTGAGGGAGCCCATTTGTCACATTGTCCGTGCAGGGGTTGTCCACGCAGAGGTTGGGTCTTGGGGCACCATCCTGCTTATTTGCAAGTCTAAAAGAAAATAAGGTGTTATTTTGGGGAAAACACTCTGTCTGTGTGTGTGCGTGTGTGTGTGTGCGTGTGTGTGTGTGTGTGCGTGTGTGTGTTTATTGGCTTTCCAGGTGTCTTTTCCTTTCCCCAATTATGGCAGATCTTGTCACTACAGGTAGTCTTCACCTTACAACTATTCATTTAGTGATTGTTTGAAGTTAGAATGACACCGAAAAATATGACATGACTGTTTTTCATATTTATGACCATTGCAGTTGTGTGATCAAACTTTAGACTCTTAGCAACTGCTTCACATTTATGACGGTTGCAATACCCTGAAGTCATGTGATATTTTCTGACTTCTGACAGACAAAGTCAATGAGGAAGCCAAATTCACTTAACAATCATGTTACTAACTTAACAACTACAGTTAACAAGAAAAGTTGCAAAATGGGGCAAAACTTACTTAACAATTGCCTTGCTTAGTAACAGAAAGTTGGGGTTCAATTGTGATCATAAGCCTAAGACTACTTATACATATTTTATTTACATATGGCTTTTGAAAGCTAATTCAAGTTATTTAACTAATCTAATTTATCTGCAAATAAAGAAAGGAAAAATATGTAGGTTTGAAACCTAACTAGCATGAACAGAAACACTGGGAACTTTCAACAGATAATGCAGGAGATACCAGAAGATATCACTTCCCAAAGTATTAGTTAGCAAAGAAATATGCTCTTTTCAACAGTGCATTTAGCTGCTTTACGGAATGTTGATATATACACAATGAAAAAAGAAGTTCCTCTACCCTTTTCTTCTCCTACCTAAAGCATGAACTTATGAAGTTAATAGTAAGAGTTGGAAGGACCTTGGAGGTTATCTAGTCCAACTCCCTACTCATCCAAGTGATTTATACTATTTCTGACAAAGGGCTATCACAACTTCTGAAGGCAATTAGTTCCACTGGTTGAAGGTTCTCACTGTTAGGAAGTTGCTCCTTAGTTCCAGGTTGCTTCTCTCCTTGATTAGTTTCCATCCATTGTTTCTTGTCTTGTCTTCAGGTGCATTGGTAAATAAGTTTACCCCCTCTTCCTTATGGCAGCCCTTCAAGTATTGGAAGACTGTTGTCATGTCATTCCCGGTGCTTCTTTTCACTAAACTAGGTATATCCTGTTCCTGCAATCATTCTTTGTATATTATAGCTTCTAGGCCACTAATTATCTTGCTCTTCTTTGTACTCTTTCCGAAATCTCAAGATCTTTTTTTGTATTGGGGTGACCAAAACTGATCCTTATAAAGTGGTACTATTACTTTGTGTGATCTTGATTCTATCCCTCTGTTAATGCAATCTAGTATTGTATTAGGTTTTTTTGGCTGCTGCTGCACAATGTTGGCTCATGTTTAGATGGTTGTCCACTAGGATCCAGGATCTTTCTTGCAGTTACTACTATTGAGCCAGGTTTCACCTAGTCTGTGCCTGTACTTTTGCTTTTTCTTCCCTAAGGGTAAGATCTTGCGTTTCTCTATGTTAAATTTCATTTTGTTAGATAGGGCCTAGTGTTCAAGGCTATTGACATCCATCTGGATCATGATATTCTGAGCAGGGGTGAGATGCATATATTTTTATTATCGGTTCTGTGGGCATGGCTAGGTGGGAGTTGCCATGTGACTGGGTGGGTGTGGCTTCTTCTTTTTGCAGCACCCCCCCCCCCCCCGCACTCCATTTTTATTGCCTCCAGGGCCTCAGGAAAGCTTTCTGGGGGGCATTTTTCTCCCAGGAGGCTTCCCTAAGGCCCAGGAAGGCAAAAAATGGAGTGGGGGGGGCTATGCAGCACCTCCCTGTGCTCCATTTTTTGGCCTCCTGGGCCTCAGGGAAGCTTCCGGAGGGGGGGGGCGTTTTTGCTCTCAGGAGGCTTCCCTGAGGCCCACGAAGGCAAAAAACAGAGCATGCAGTGAAGCAGTAAGACAACGAGAGGGATCCTGGCACATCTGATTGTCGGAACAGCTGATCATTGGGAGGAAAAATAAAAGAAATACCTTAAAGAGTGACTGGGCAGGGGAGAATGCAGTCAGAGATGACAGGCATGCACACGATGTTGCGATAAGGACTGACTGGGATGGGGGGGAGGGGAGGGGCAGGCAGAGAGAGGCAGGGCCAGCCAGGGGCACAATTTGCCGGTTCTCTGAACTGCACAGAATCATAACAACCGGTTCTATAGAACTGGTCCGAACCGGTGGAATCCCCCACTGCTTTTGAAGTGTTGGCTATTCCTTCCAGCTTAATGTTATCTGCAAATTTGATGAGTTCTCCTTTATCCCCTTACCTAAATCATTTATGAAGATGTACTGGGCCTAATACAGAACCTTGGGGAGCTCCCCTGCTTCCTTCCCTCCATGTAACTATAGTTCCATTAAGGACTACATGTTGTGTGCGATTTGTCAGCCAGTTATAAATCCATTTGTTGGTGATGCAGTCTATTTCACATGTTTCTAACTTAGCAAGAAGTAAGCTGTGATCTTTGTCAAATGCTTTATTGAAGTCCAAGTATACTATGCCCATTGCATTTTGCTGGTCCACTAATTTAGTCCCTTTGTCAAAGAATGAAATAAGGTTTGTTTGACATGATCTGTTTTTGACAAACCCATGTTGACTACTGGTTATAACTTTTTCTGCTTGTAGTTGTTTGTAGACCTGTTGCTTGCTTATCTTTTCTAGGATCTTCCCATGTATTGATGTCAGGCTGATTGGTCTATAGTTTCCTGGATCTGTTTTTCCCTTTCTTGAGATGGGAACCACATCTATTTTCCAGTCTTCTGGTATTTCTCCAGTTCCCCAAATCTTAGAAAGTTCTGTTTAGTAGTTCTGATTTTGCTTCTGCTAATTTCTGGTCTACACAAAGGAAAATCTGTCACAATTCAATAGGGTTACTTCAAGTAACATACAATTTTCATGTGTATAAATATATCATCTTGCAATATTTATGTATTATATTTTATGCTAAGAAAAATTTTCAGTATAATTAATTACAATGTATTTTGGTATGATGTCAAAATATAACTATACTATTAGTTTTTGCATAAGAGTTTAAAAGATTTTTTTTCCCTATTTTTCATAGGCTGCTGCCTTTACATCTGATGTAATGGAAACTTTAGGGAAGCCCGGGCATTATACACTTTTTGCACCTACTAATGAAGCTTTTGAGAAACTTCCACGTGGAATCTTGGAAAGAATAATGAGAGACAAGGTGGCTTCTGAAGGTATTACAGTAACTTTACTCAAAATTACTTGATAATTAAATTACCAAAAGTAAAAATACAATGCTAAAACATGTCATACCTATCACACAATGCATATTTTATTAATAACTATGACTAATACCAATTCATTTGCTATTAATCAGAATATCTAAAGCTCCATATTGAGTTGTTCAGTTTTGGATGCATGTTATACTGGAATCAGTTCATAGAATTCTGGAGTTGGAAGTGATCACAAGTATAATCTAATCCAACCCTTCTAATGTGCAGGAAAACTAATTAAACCATACTAGAGATGTGGTTTACCCATCTCATGTAAAGCACCTCCAAAGATAACAAGGCCACAAGCTTCCTTAGTAAATAATCAAGACTGTTTTCTTTTTATGGAAAATGGAGAGTTTTAAAAAGGGACTGGGCAGCCATTTGTCTGAAATGATATAGGGTTTCCTGCTAGAACAGGGGGTTGGACTTGAAGACTTCCAAGGTCCCCTCCAACTCTATTATTCTGTTATAAATAAAATGTTGGTAGATTCCATTATTTTTAAAACTGATTTTTTTGTGGCAAGGAAAAATAATTCCTTTTTTTAAAAAAAATTTTATTTGGGTTTTCACAAAAACAAAATACGAATAAAACATCTTTTTTTGAAAATAGCATGGTCCCAGGTTATCACTTCTTCATACAGACACAAACTCAAGTTCATGCTCATTTTTATGTTTTATTCCATATCTTATTACTGTTTTATGTTTTCTGCATAGTTTTTCCCCTCTTTTAATTTTCTCAACTTTATTTTAATTATCTCATCTCAATTCCAAACATTATATTTATACTTTTGTCTGTCCTGTTGCAATTTCATATTATCTTTTCTCATTAAACAAATTTTCTCCTGTAGTTACTAATTGGAGTATGACACCTTTATATCTTTTAATTTTATCCATTCAAACTCTTATTTAAGCTTCAATGTTAAGATTATAGCATTCAATATAATACATAACTTCCAATCGAATTCTGCTTGGTACATTCTTAAAATACACAGTATATTCTTAAAAAGAAAAGATTATGTATATATGTAAATAAATCACACATTCCATTCCAATTCAATTCTATCATTAATATTCATTAAAATCTTAACATCTTTAACAATTCTTTTCAATTAAATATCATACTTCCTTGGGAACACTTATAAACTTTCCATAATTAATTCTTTTTTTTCATATTTCTCACTTATATTTTTATAAATCAATAATAATTAAAATGTTCCCCTCCTTTCCTAATTTAATTATCTCATTCACTTTAATTCATTTATTTATTAACAAACATTCCACTACATTACAGTGAATATTTTATCCATCATTTTAGTCATATTTTCTAAAATTATTTCTATTTGTAATATAACAATGCTATCTTATGTACCTTTGCAGAATCCCTCTTACAATTAAATTTTCACTCATTATCTCTAAACAGACTTATCGTTTCAATCCTTATATCTTTTCCCTGTTTCTCTATATCTTGTTTCTGTCTTTTACAACTTCTTTTCCTTCTTCCCCCTCTTCTTCTCCCTCCCCTTTTTACCCCCTTGTCTCTCTACTTCTAATTCTCTCATCTATAATCCCCTCTTCTGTTGCTTTTTAATATTATACTTATCTTTCAAACTCTTCTTCTTCTTTTTGGTTGTTTTTTCTAGCCTTAAACTTTTCACTCTCTTTTCCCCCTTTCCTTTTTCCCCCCACTTAAAATAATTTGATCATTAAAGAAGGCTTCTTCTTTGTCCCGATCTTCTTGTTCTGCAAGCGTTTCTTGTTGTTTCTCATAGCTCCAGTTCTCCATATCTAAGAATTGAAATACGAAGCCAAAAGAACCTCTCCCTTCTTGTGCATCTTCTTTCCATTTTTTAAGTTCCATTTTCAGTTCTTCTAAGAGTGATGCCATTTTAAACACTTTTAAACAACCACCCAATTAGTTTTAGTCATTTAGATGCAAAAACCAAAAATCACCAAGTAATCCAAATAATCCATAATTATTCTTCTTGCTTCTTTTTTCCACTTTCTCTTCCTGGGGTTCTATTATTTTGTCGCCAAGTTTCAGTTAGGATGTATCTTTGGGGAATCCTGTTAAAGTTTCACTGTATGTTCCTTTTAGTTACAGTTCCATTCCTTAGTTCCAGGCAGTCTTCTCCATTTTTTCAGATCCTACCCTTTTATTCTTTTTTTTCTCCTTTCCTGCTTTTAAAAACTTTTAAATATCCAGAAATCTTTATTATCCCCTTGACTTTTATTTTCAGCTTAAATGCCTATTAATGTCAAAGTGGATTTTTTTTCAATTTCTTGCTTATGTCTCTTAGCTGTCAGTATGTAAAAGGGAAGAAAAAGAAAACCTAATCCTTTCCCATTTTTCTCTCCTTCGCTGCTTCAAAATCTTCTTTGGGAATAATGGTATTTAGTTTAAATTCCAAGGTACCTTACATTATTGCTTTTTCAGTTTAACCCGGTTGACCAAAACTTTCTCTTCTTATCTTCCTCCTGCACATTCTTTTCTGGTTCAGTTCTTCTTTGAGGTGGCCATTTCTGACCACCGCTGCAACCGCCTTCGGGAAAGGGAGAAATGGCCAGCTGGGAAGAGAGATGCAACTCTCCTCAACCCTGCTGGCAGTCTCCCCCCTCTTCACCACCTCTATGGGGTGGCTTAGCCCCAAAGCCAGCTGGCTTGAGGCACTCCAGTGGCAAGCACAGATCGAAACCGCGCATGATCACGGATTTCGATCTGTCGCTGAAGAGACTCAAACCGGAAGCCAAGGAAAAATAATTCCTGATCATGTTCACTGTAGTTTCTCTTTATGCATCTGAACATAGCTATCTTGTATCCCTAAATCTAAATTTCTACTGTCATCTTCCTGCCTTCAAGGATGCTGGCACTGTGAGAGGAATTTACAATGGTGTCTGATGCACTGGTTTCCCAAAATATCAGAACAGAACCTGATTGGACTACTTGCACAGGGGGGAGAGTTTTGGACATTGGGGATTGCTTTCAATATATGATTTTCACATGGTTTTCCTTCAAAGCTTGCCTTGCTCATGCTGCCCTCAGCACCTCTAATAAAAGTACCTTTTCTCTAACATCTAACAAACAAGGGTCATTCTTTCCTAGGGAGCAGCTTGTGGCCAGTCTGATGTCTACATTCCACATTCAAGTTCCTTCAGCCTGACCTCTATTCATTTAGTCATTTATTTATTCCTCTGTTCATTTGTATTCTCCTTTGAACTTGACAACTGGGCCCAAATCAATCTGGAAATGTTTTGCACAGTCCTCTATGTAGGATCTTATCAGTGCAGAATACATAGGAACAACAATTTGCAGCATATTTCCTCTTTCAATTGAAAGACTTTTTATTGCTCACTGTCCAGTTTTCTAACATGCCAGATTGCAATCTTATTTTTTTTATCATGTAAGGTTCACTGGTTAATAATTACTCGTTTTTCATTCTTGAAGGGAGAGCACTTTTGCTCTTCTCTAATCTTCTGGTACTTCCCCAATTCTCCAGGACTACTCCGAGACAATTGAAAGAGCTCCTGGCAGCTCTTCCACCAGTTATTTCAATATTCTACAGTATATTTTTGGGAATTTGAGGTGTTCAGATTAGCTTTACTTCATTCCTACTAACTTGTAATTCCTTATTATATTCACTACTAATCTACAAAATCACATTTTTATGTGTGTAAAGTAAGCAATTCAATATTTATGCCTTTGACATTTTTTAAAAATCCTGGACAACTCACTGCAGTTTTCTTGGCAAGGATTTTTAGAAGTGGTTTGTTATTGCCTCCTTCCTTGGACTGGCCCAAGGACACCTGCTGGCTTCATGTATAAGGCAGGACTAGAACTCACAGATTCCCAGTTTATAACCTATTGCCCTAACCGGTATACCAAACCTGTTTTGAAAGACAAGACAAAACAGGGACTGAATATGTCTGCTTCCTCCTGACCACCTATTAAGATGTGTCCATTTGGAATAAATAGTCCAAAATAAAATTCCTGTTTTCTTTATGTTACTGATATAACTAAAGAAATCCTTCTTACTTGATTTTGCCTATCTTGCTAAGCCTTAAGCTTGCTTTTTATCTTTGTTGTCTTACCTCATTCCTACATTTCCAAGCTAAAGCTGTGTAGATTTTCTCTGTAGTCCAGGGGTATCAAACTCATGGCATCACATTGTCGTCATGTGAAACATCATGACTTCACTCCCCTTCACTAAAATGGGGTGGGCATGGCCAGCATATGACACATCTGGCCTGGGGGCTGCGAGTTTGTCACCCCTGCTCTAGTCCATCCTTCCTTCTACAATTTAGTTCCTTCATGAGCTGCCTATTCAACCATATTGGCTCCTTTGGATGACTCCTAGTTTTTGTTCTGATAAGGTGTTTTGAGGTTGTATCACCCTTAATACCTCTTTCTAGAAATCCAGCTGGCTGCATCTTTGCTTTTATGGTTTCTCACATGGCAATTATTGTTTTCTCTTTGAAAAAGAAAGTGGCTCCCACTATCTTCTAACAACTCCTACCAGTTAGTAAGGGGAAAAAAATCCAAATTAACAGATCTCCCAGTGCCTAGCTCAAACTTCTGAAATCATTACTAACCTATCAATAATTCATCTGATATCTTAGAACATAGAATAACAGAGTTGGAAGGGACCTTGGAAGTGATATAGTCTAACCCACTCCACAAACAGGAGAGTTTATACCATTTCAGACAAGTGGCTATCCAGTCTCTTTTTGAAAACCTCCAGTGATGGGGCACCCACAGTTTCTGAAGACAAGGCATTCCATTGGTTGATTATTCTCACCATTAGAAATTTTCTCCTTCGTTCTAGATTGCTTCTCTCCTTGATTAGTTTCCATCCATTGGCTCTTGTTTTCTGCTGGTTTGGAAAATAAGTTGACCCCCCTCTTTTTTATGACAGCCCTTCAAATACTGGAATACTGCAATAATGTCACCTCTACTCCATTTTTTCTCTAGATTAGCCATACATACCTAATTTCTGCAACTGTTCTTCATATGTTTTTTCCTTTAGGCCCTTAATCATCTTAATTGCTCTGCTTTTCACCTTTTCCAAAGTCTCAATATATTTTTGTAATGTAAAATTGCAGCATCTCCTTTCTTGTGTTGCTGTTTCTTTGAAACAAGGTGTACCCATTAAGTCTAACCTATCAGATTCAAGAAAAGCTGGTCAATGGAAATGCCCATATACATTAAAGGAAAAAGGAAAATGGCATAGAAGATAAATCTGCTTACTCAGAGTCAGAGGTGGTATTCAGCAGGTTCTGACCAGTTCTGGAGTAGTGGACATTTGGAGTAGTTTGGAGAACCGGCAAATCCCACCTCTGACTGGAGATTTTTCAGTATCCTTCCCCTGCCAGGCCCACCAAGCCATGCCCACAGAATTGGTAGTGAAAAAAAAATTGAATCCCACCACTGCTCAGAGTGATTGACACTTGTACATATGTGAAGCAGGGGTGGGATGCAAATATTTTTTACTACCAGTTCTATGCACATGGCTAGGTAGGGTGTGGCTAGCTGGGCATGGGTGGGCGTGGCTTCTTCTTTTTTTGCAGCACCCCTCCCTGGCACTCCGGTTTTTTGCCTCCTGGGCCTCAGGGAGCCTCCTGGGTAAGCAGTAAGACAATGAGATGTCAACTCATAAAATATTTCTATGGTCTTTTTAGAGTTGCCAACAGAAAGGGAGAGGGAAAAGAGGTTTGAAAGAGCAGTGCAGTAGCTTGGAAAGAGAAAGTGTATTCCATAAATAGTTTTTCAAAGATAGTAACTAGGTCACTGAAGTTTCTGTTGCACAAAATTCTAACTGGAGAACATGATTGGCTATGGATGTGTCTCATTGGAGAATATGAATTATGATACACCCGGGGGTGGAGGAAAACCAGGGTCAAGGGTGACAATGAATTATGTGTCTCAGAGTCGGCTACACCCAGGCAGTGGTGGACATGTTAACTCCCAATAAATCCTTTTGAAGTTTTGGAACTTTGGCTCAAGACTCATGATTTAATTGGGTTGGCTGCTGGAATCCTGACACGAGGGGTATCCCAGCACAGCTGATCGTTGGAACAGCTGATTGTTGGGAGGAACAAAAGAAATACCGGTTCAGCCAAATATGGATATAAGCTGTCCATAACCAAAGGATACCCAGTTCAACAAATCTCTGTTTTCATGTAACTAAAAAGCCTTCAGATGTAATCCCCATTCTAGGGAATAGGAGGGAATGGGGAATGTAATCCCCATTCTAGGGAAGAGGAGGGAATGGGGGATGGGATAAGCTACTTTCCCATCTTGCAGAACAATGGGTGAGAGATAAATGTGCAAATTATTTTTTTCTAAGATAGGAAAAAAATCAGATCATGAATGTGTTTAGATGATGGACTTAGATAACTATGTTTGTTACTTGACTGCATAACTTTTGACCAATCAGTGTGTCTCTGCTCAATTTAGGGCTGTTTATGATGGGACAGAATGAGGAGAGGACAGCCAAATTACTGCAATACTTTAATATGATAATCTTGTTTTGCATTGGAACATGGGTCTTTTTGTTCTCTTTCTTATTCAGCTCTGATAAAGTTCCACATTTTAAATACTCTTCAGTGTTCTGAAGCCATCATGGGTGGTGCAGTCTTTGAGACCTTGGAAGGGAATACAATTGAAATTGGCTGTGATGGTGAAAGCTTGTCAATCAATGGAGTCAAAATGGTGAACCGAAAAGATATTGTGACAAGTAATGGTGTCATTCATCTCATAGATCAAGTGCTTATTCCTGATTCTGGTAAGTGAAGCAGGAGTAAATTCAATCTTGTATTTTTCATATTATTGATCACCAGACTGGACCAACAGGTGATCTAATTTTTGTCTCATTTAAGGAGAGTCATGATATATAGCCAAAATTGATAATTATAATTCCTTAAATTTTATATGAAATATTTAGCTGTGTAGTGACAACTTTGAAGCAAATCAAACGTCTGTTTTCTGTTTTATTTTCAATTTTAGCTAAACAAGTTATGGAACTTGCTGGCCCCCACCAAGCTACCTTCAAGGACTTGGTAGCTCAGCTTGGCTTGGCTGCATCTCTACGGCCAGAAGAAGAATATACCCTGCTAGCTCCATTGAATAGGGCTTTTTCTGGTAGGTGGGCCATATTAAAATTGTGTAAGGATTAAAGAGAGAAGTAGTTGGAGTCCTAGTTTTTGTCAGGATTTTCAAATAGCTGTCAGCTTTTAATAATTTAATCTACCATTTTCTATTTTCTTCATGCTTTTGACATAATTATCCGCCACTGATATTATGACATCATAGTGAGTATCATGATGAAAAAAAATCAGCTCTATTGTTTCTTTCCGGATTACTTGATGCTGTTTTCTGCTCATCTAAGTAATGGTGTGATCTGGGCTACTTGTTTCCCTAGACTTTTGATTATATATTTTAAATGGTATGGTTTATCTCTGTGTGCCTGTTGATGGCTACTTTGGAACTGCTAGGAAGCCCCTAGCTGTTTTGGATTTGGCTTGATCTAAAATGTCAAAATTTTCCAGTTGAAATTGTAGTTTTTGAGAAATTAAGATATTTTCATGTCTTCTGATTGCCAATTAATTTCATGGATACTTATGGGCTGATATCTACCTGCCTTTTTGTATCTTTGGTACGAAGGCATAGCTGGCAGGCTCTCTAACATATACATAATAGACACACTCAACTCATTTGCTATGCAACCCAGATCCAATTTACCTCAGTGTAAAACAATTTATTCCTGGCTCTGTACCACAAGAAGTGCTGATCCTTCTAGCATTAAGTGTCATCTTAGCCTCAAATTAGCCCCATCATACAAGATAAATGAAAGGACAACTGCTTTTTCTGACCTTCATTCTCAAGCCCTGGTTGCTATCAGTTGACCAATCGACTTAGCAAAAAAATCTTACCACCTTTTCTGTTTGTGCTGGGGAGGAACAGACTACCAGCATTGATGATTGCCTCACCAACCACAATGCCAACTAGTTGCAGTATTGCCAAGGAAGAGGCAGCATGTTATTCCCCACAGAATGAATGAATACTGACTTTCGTTTTGGGTGTCTTTGGCGACAGACCAAAATCCGTGATCATGCACGGTTTTGATCCAAGCTTGCTGCTGGAGTGCCCTGAGCCTCCCGGATTCGGGGCGAAGCCACCCCGTAGAAGTGGTGAAGAAGGGGGAGTCATCAATGGGGTTGAGGAGAGCCACATCTCTCCTCCTCGGCTGGCCATTACTCCGTTTCCCAAAGGCGGGTGCAGCCGTGGTCAGAAATGGCCACCTCAAAGAAGAACCTGACCAGACAAGATTGTGCAGGAGGAAGTTTAAAGGAGAAAGTTTGACTGACTGGGTTGAATGGAGAAAACATCTATTTAAGGTATCTGGAACTTGAATTATAAAGACTAATACTATTCCGAAACAAGATCTTTAAAGCGGCAAAAGAGGAAGGGAAAGGAAAAAGAATTGGCTTTTTTTTGTCTCACATTGACAGCTTTAATTGACTTTGAATGTTAAGAATAAGAGATCTAAACAAGAAATCGATATTAATCCACTTTGACATTAACAGGATATTTTTAACTGAAAATAAAGTGTCAAGGGGGTAAAGACTCTTGGATAATTTAAGAATTTTTTTTAAAAAGGAAGAAAGCAGAGGCGAAGAAAAAAAAGAGAGAGTGGAATCTGGAAAAATGGAGGAGACCACCTGGAAGTAAAAAAGAATTGATAGTGGAACTTTAACAAGACTTGTAATGGATATGTTATAGCTGAAACTTTGTTACAAGCTAACAAAGCCCCTGGAAAGAGAAAGTGAGAAAAGCAAGAAACAGCTTTGGATTATTGGGTGATTCCTGAACTCTTGGATGGTGGATCCTAATGAATCAAAATAAAATCAACTGGGGGTTGTTTAAAAATCTTTAAAATGGCATCACTCCTTGAAGAGCTAAACATGATACTTAAAGAACAAAGAGAAGAAGCACAAGAGAGAAGAGGATCTTTTGGCTTCGTATTTCAATTTTTAGAAATGGAGGTTTTGAACTATGAAAAACAACAAGAAATGCTTGCAGAACCAAAAGGGCGGGACAAAGAAGAAGCCATCTTTAATGACCAAGCAACTTTAAGCAGGGTGAAAAAGGGAAAGGGAGTTAAAAATTTAAGACTTGAAGCAACAACCAAAAAAAAAGAGTAATTTGAAAAGTAACTATAACATTAGGAAGAAGCAGAAAGGAGGATCACAGAAGGGAAAATCAGACAGAAAAGGGAACAAAAGGGGGAGGGAGAAGAAGAGGGGGAAGATGGAAAGGAAAAGAAGTTATAAAGGACAGAAACAAGACATAGAGAAACAGGAAAAAGGTACAAGAATTAAAGGTATAATCCTATTTAAAAGACACAGAGACAATGGTTAAAAATTTAATTTAAAGAGAGGATTCTGCAAGGGTACATTGTTATATTAGAAATAGAAAAGAGTTAGAAAATATGATAGGTGATTAAAGTGACAGATAACATTTGCATTGTTATGTAATGGAATATTTGTTAGTAATTAAATGAAACAAAGAGGATAAGAGAATAAGGCTCTCAATGGTTTTTTTAAAAAAAGTATATAATTGAAAAGAAACATGAAAATTTTTTAATGAAATTAATATCAGTTGACAGGATGAATTTGAATAAGAAGAATAATTTTATTGACTACTGTTAATAATTATTTTTTTGTTTTCTGTTTAAAGATAGTATGAGTAAAATATGAAATATAGGTGATTAAAGTGAATGACAACTGATATTATTAGGTAATGAAATGTTTCTTAAAAGATGGAAATGTTCTAAATAGAAAGATTGCTATCAATATTAATGGTCGAACTGAACTCGAATAGAATAATTATTTCATTTACTATTGTTATAAATATATGTACACACACACACACACACACACACACACACATTTTTTTCAAGAACTTAGTGTGTATTTTTAAGGGAATGTACCAAACAGAATTCAGTTAATAATAGTTATGTGTTATAAAATAGAGGTTAGAAAATGAATGTTATAACTGTAAAGGCATAAATTAAACTTTAAACAAGATTTGAATGGATAATAATTAAAAGATACAAAGGTGTTACACTCCAGTTTAATAACTACAGGGGAAAATTTGTTTTATGAGAAAAGAAAATATGAAATTGTAAGCAGGACAGACAAAAGTATAAAAATATTGATTAGAAAGATACTGAAAATTAGAAAAAGATATGTAATTGAACTTAGAAAGGAATGAAATAATTAAAAATAAGGTTACAGAAAGCAAGGAAAGGGAAAAACTATTGAGAAAATTGCGAAAATAGTTATAAGATATGGATTAGAATACACAAGATGAATATGTAATTGAGTTTATGTCTATATGGGGAAGTGATAATCCGGGAGCATGCTGTTCTCAAAAAAAGATATTTTATTTGTACTTATATGTTTTGTGAAAACCCAAATAAAACTTTTAATAAAAAAAAAGAATGAATGAATACAAACTGTTTGTGAATATTTTCCAAGCAAGGTTCCAAACCTTGGGCAGAGGAGTTGGACTAGAAGACCTCCAAGATCCCTTCCTATGAACTTCTATAACCATGTTTTTAAAAACCAGAGTAGAAGATCGCAAATGTTTTAACATTAAAATATGTTAGACTTCAAATAATTTAACAACTGGTTCTCTGCCTGGTTGCTGGGTAGGGGTGGCCTAGTCAGCCTCCTGCACCACCCTGGGAGTGAAAACAGGCCATGGGGGACCTTTTTTCACCCTCCCTGAGCTCCAGAGGCTTTCCTTGAGCCTCTGGGAGGGCAAAAATGGCCTCCCTGAGCCTTCCAGAACTTCCAGGAGGCCCATTTTTCACCCTCCTTGAGCTTCCATGTGGGCCCTGAACTTATCTGCGATCCAAAACAGACCATGTGGGGACTCCTGGGTGGGGAGGGGTGGGGTGGGTGGGGAGGGGTGGGGTGGGTGGGGCCAGCCAGGAATGAGATTTGCCGGTTGGCTGAATTGGCCATAAAATTAACAACTGGTTCACCCAAACTGGTGCAAACTAATAGTAGTCCATCCCTGGTTATTAACAAGTATGTGACAAGCAGCACAGCAGTTCTATGAGTACTAGAGAATGCAATGCCATTTAACTGAATAATTAATTTTCCTGACATATCTTTTGAACTTTAAAGAATGATGTATTAGAAAACAGAAGATGGTCTTCTTTTCTTCTTTCTTCTTTTTTGTGGGCAGGAATAGCTAACATCCTATATCAGGAGTGTCAAACCTGCAGCCTGCAGGCTGGATGCATCATGTGCTGGCCCCACATCCACCCTGAATAGCAAGGGGAAGAAAGTCTTGATATGTCACGTGACATTGTCATGATGACATGAGTTTGACACCCCTGCCCTAGATGATAGGCTCAAGATCCAGATGGATCTCAACAGATTTGAACAGTGATATCTATCTTAAAAAAATAAAATTCACTGTAGAGAAAAGTAAAGTCTTATACTTAGACAAGAAAAACCCAAAGTACAGACTGGGTAAAATCAGGCTTAATAGCAGTAACTGTGAGAGGGATCTTGGAGTATTAGCGGACAACCAGTTAAATATGAGCCGGTAGTGTGTGGCGGCAGCCAAAAAAGCCAATGCAATCCTAAATTGCATTAACAGAGGGATACAGTCAAGATCAAGTGAGGTACTGATACCACCCTATGAAGCCTTAGTAAGACCACACCTAGAATACTGCATCCATTGTTGGTCACCACATTATTAAAAAGATGTTGAGTTTCTAGAAAAAGTGCAGAGAAGAGCAACCAAGATGATTAGAGGCTGGAGACTAAGACATATGAAGAACGGTTGCAGGAACTGGGCATGGCTAGTCTAGTAAAGAGAAGGACCAGGGGAGTCATGATAGCAGTGTTCCAATATTTGAGGCTGCCACAGATAGGAAGGGGTCAAGCTATTTTCTAAAGCACCTGTAGGACAGACAAGGAATAATGGATGGAAGCTGGATCAAGGAAAGGTTCAAACCTAGAAGTAAGGAGAAATTTTCTGACAGTGAGAACAATCAACCAATAGAACAGCTTGCCTTCAGAAGTTGTGGGAGCTTCATCACTGGAGGCTTTCAAGAAGAGATTGGACTGCCATTTGTCAGAAATAGTGTAGGGTCTCCTGCTTGGGTGGGGGGTTGGACTAGATGACCTACAAGGTCCCTTCCAACTCTGTTAATCTGTTATCTTAATTTTATCTCCTCCTCCTCCTCCTCCTCCTGCCTCATTTGCCAGTCCCTATAATATATTAGTTCAACTGGCGTCTGTGAAGACTGTTAAAATAAAACATATGAGAGGGATTGCCTCAGTGAAGTTCCAGCAGTAATAGCAACAGCTGCAACTGGTAAATGAGAATAGGCTTGAGCCTGTGCAAGAGAAGCTCACAATCCATTATGTGCTTAAATAATTTTGGTTGCTGATGCTTCATTCCTAGTCTAAGAGAATAGCACAATCACTCTCTGTTGCTCTATTGGTTACATTGGGAAAGCAAAGTAAAATCAAGGTTTCAGACTTTTTAGATATCTAAAAAATTAGACATCTCTATGAGTGACTCTGCAAGTGGAAATAGTACAATGATGGAATCATCAGCCAGAAGATGGTTCTGGTTGACAGAAATTTATCTGGAAGAAGAGAAATCCATTTGTGCTTTAGAACAGCTGCTCTTTGTAAGGAGACTGCAGGTATTTAGTTTCTTGTGATTGATTGTGGTCAAGTGGCTAGAAAGCCAAGGGAATTACAATATACCTTTCGCTTTTATATAGCCTGCATTGACATTTGGCAAAAGCCTCATCTTCTTAAAAACTTTATGATTTGATTACTTTAGAATCTGAGAAATATTCCAAAAGCCAGGGAAAATTGAAGACTCAGTAAGTGCCTTCTTTTTGAAATTAAGAAAGGGGGAAATGCTATTTCACAGGATTTTAATTTAAAAGCTGAAGGCTTAACAAGTTCAGGATCTAAGAAAGTTTCAAACAGATAAGGACAGCTATTTTAAAAAATAGAGAAAATAGAGAAAACAGAGAAATAAAGGAAGTGTAATTGTGATTATGGAGAGCCAGTATGTATGTTTAGTTTTAGAACACTTGAAACATTAGTTTGAACTTAAAATGTTTTCCCCCCAAGTGATCAAAACTTATGGGAGGGAGAGAAGGAGAAAGAGAATGGTAAGGGAGGTGAATTTTAGATTTTGGCAGATGAAGCTGATTGAGTTGTAAAATGTCCTGTGACAATCCTTCCTGTGCACTGGGTGTTTTCAACAAGACCTTTGTCATGAATGATTTAATTTGGAATCCTGCAGTGAGCAGGGGATTTGTTTCAATGCTGTAAATTATATTTTCTGTGATTTTATGAAGACATTTGGTGATCATGTACGTGCAATTAAGATAAAATGATGGCATGTTAAAATTGATGTGAAAAGCTGAGCCCTAAATTATGATTATGTGCAGATAGCGTTTTCATTGTATTTAAAATTAATATCATGGATATGTTCCACAAAAAACTTAATGTAGATTTTATGTTTTTAAAAAATTGTTAGATGATACTTTAAATATGGATCAGAGAATCCTTAAACTGATGCTGCAGAATCACATTTTGAAAGTGAAAGTCGGCTTGAATGATCTCTACAACGGACAATTCTTGGAAACACTAGGAGGAAAGAAACTAAGAGTATTTATATATCGAACAGTAAGTAAAATTAAAGATTTCAAAAATTATTATAGTAAAAGATGGTAAAAATGTGTACATATTTCAGTCAAAGGTTATGGTTATGCCATACAGCCTATTAAAAAGGTTAAGGCTATATATTGAGAGCGGAAAGTAAGTTATTTGAACATGCAGGGAAAATATGAATAAACTCAGCTGGGATAGTTGTATAAAATATTGGAACTGACTGGGTAACCAAATTTCAATTTGATCTGGTTTCCAGCAACCTTATGTTTAATCAGTCTGTGCAATAGGTAGCTGTAAATGTTGTAGTTGGTCTTTTGTTTGTATGTTTGGAATACATTTCCTGATGTGTATTATGGGAGCAATTTTCCAGCTTTGGAAATGAAAGTAGAATATTGGTGGATTTATTCAATATAGAATTTTATCAGCACAAAATCCAGTATCTAAACTCAATATCATGTTCTGATCAATTTATGTCCTTGATTTAATTGACTATTTGGATTGACATTGATTTCAAGATGAGCAGAATCTGGTCCTAAAACAGGAACAAAATGTGCTTGTTTTGTTTCTAAAGGTAATTTTTTCAGAGAAGAAATTTATGAAATAACATAATATTTGGGACAAAAGTATATGAGTAATATATGCATAAACAGTGTGGTACAGTATTTCTTGGAGATAAGCTTCATTTGAAAGATTGAAAGCAGCATGGCTTCATGTACTAGAATTTTATTTTATTATAATAAATAAATGTAAATATTATATTTATTTCATAAAGAAAATCTATGATTCTGGATTCAACAGCCTTAGTAAGATTCCAAAGATTTAGTTTCTGTGGAGTTATTCAGATAGAACACAATTCTTTACTGATTAAAGTTTTTATGCTTGGGCCTGAATGATCATTTTTGACCTGTTCAGAAAAAGTTATTAAAATCACAATGATGTTATTTTCATGGTGCCTTTTATTCATCCATCAAAGAAAACCTTATATTTATTTTAGCAGATTGCTTGCACAAGAACTAAATGGATAATATTCTATGCTACTTGAACATTTCCATACAAAATGTTTTTATGTAGTTTCCAGTAAGATTTAGCTCATATGCTGTTTGTCTTTTGTATTGCTAGGCTGTGTGTATTGAAAATTCATGCATGATTCGAGGAAGCAAAGAGGGAAGAAATGGATTTATCCATATTTTTAGGCAAATAATCAAACCAGCAGAAAGAACTCTGCATGAAGTATTGAGATCTGACAAACGATTCAGGTATAGTAAGAAGTTTTAACTATTAGGAGGAAGGAGAGCAAAAATATTAAGCTATACAATAATGCTTTTCATATTTAATATTACAAATGTTAGTAAATATTAGTATATAATTACAAAAATTATGTATTGTTCCAGAAATACATTATCCTACACTGGTTTAGGAATAGACCAGCACAATTTAGAGATGCTCCAGAAAAGGATTGAGAAAAACAAAGTTTTGTTCTTTGTAGGGACATTTACCTTAGTTAAAACAAATTCTTATTATAGTCATAGACCGAAGTTAATATTTAATCTAAATCTAATCAAATTACAGAGCTCTCTAGTATGACAAAGTAGATGCTCATTAAGTTTAATTTATGGGACAGGTCATACTATGACCAATTTTAAGCACTGCTATGCAGAACCTGGCAACAATGTAGGGTTGGTATCTAAAGGTATAGAATTGAGAGGTATAAAATAGTCCTGTGCACCTTGGATGTTTATGAAGTAATGGTGAGATGAGCTAATACAAATGTTTTTGTAGCACAGTCATCAAGAAGCATGTACTCTGTTATTTATGTGTGTTCAGATTATAGGGGCATTACCTCTCTAAGTAAGGAATCTTGGTGTATTAGTCTTCAAAGATACCTGAGGGGAGGTCATGACTTTGTGCCAGAGTAAAAGTCCTCCTATGTTTAGGTACTTCAAGATTAGTTATGCCATAGGGGAGGCAGATTACCTATGGGATTCATTGACAATAAATATTGGGATCCTGGCTACGTCCAATTTGTGTCTGCTACATGCTGTTTAATGAACCCTTTGGAAAGATCATATACTATGCTGATAAGAAGACCTGAGAAAAGTTCAAGGGTAAGAATTTCCTGACAGGGAAAACAATTAACTAATGGAATGGCTTGCCTTCAGAATTTGTGGGTGCTCCATCACTGGAGGCTTTTAAGAAGAGACTGGACAGCCACTTGTTTGAAATGGTTCTCCAGCTTGAGCAAGGGTTTGGACTAGAAGACCTCCAAAGTCTCTTCCAACTCTATTATTCTGTTGTAATTGGCATCATTTTTTTACATGTGGATCACTCACAGTTAATCGGAGAAGACCAAGGGGAAGAAAAGAAAGTCTGAGCAAATGGCTGAGTATAGTCATCTACACACTATCTTCCACTTTCATGAGGCCTGTTTCTATTTGCAGGTGGCATTAGAAACACATTTAGAATATGAAGGGCTGATCTTAGAAATTTGGATTGTGTAGGTCAGAGATGTCAAACTCAATTTCATTGAGTGCTGCATCAGGGTTGTGTTTGACCTGGGGGACAGGGGCATGGCCAGGGTGAATGTGGCCAGCTCAACATCACTCATTGAGGGTCCGTTTTCAGTCGCAATGGCCTCCTGGAACCCTTGGCCAGCAAAAATGGAGCCTAGTGTTCTGACCAAGGCTTCCTGAGACAGTAACAATCACACACTGTACCCCAAAACCTTTTGTTTGATTTCAATGGCTGTGAATTATATGCATTCACAGCCCATAATGAGTCCCAAACAATTTATGAATAGTCCAACAGAAGTATGCCACAGTCTTTCGGGATAAGGCTGATAAGCACCTATCTTTAACTCCCTTTAAATGCTACCAATGATTAAATTTCCAATTAGCTGTACAAGGCCAAATGGAGCACAGTCAACACAGAGCTTCAGTGTTTAAACCAACCAGAACAAACAAAGTTGCTTCCTGCAAAGGCTCATGTCCCTTTGCTCCTCCTTTATGTCTTATGGGAGGGGCCAATCATCTCCAAGCCTTACTCTTGAGTCGCCCCTTTTGTCTTAACTGTTCTTGCCTTCCGGCAGCTCTGCACAAGTGCACAGTGTAAAAGGATCCCCCTGTTCCTCTTCCTTGCTGATGTCAGATTCTGGAGGCTCTGGAGCAGGGGTGGGATACGACAGGGTTAACTACCAGTTCGGAATTTACGACCTTCCCTGCAGGCTGCAAGCCATGCACCTGTAAATCATCAGCAGCAGCTGCCTGCAAAGAAGGAGCCTTTGAAACAGATCTCTTTTCTTGCTTTTTTAACTGCAGCTGTGCCTCGTTCGGCAGCTGAAGTTGAAAAATCAGGAAATAAAGATCAGGTAAAAGCCTGGGTGGGTGGGCGGGCAAAAACATCAGCAGACATAGAACCGGTTCTATGTCTGCTGCTCTTCAGAGCTACCAGTTCTACAGAGGTGGACAGAACTAATAGAAACCCACCCCTGCTCTGCACTCAGCACATAACTCTCAGATGGCCCTGGCCCATCTCTGTGTCGGATGCAGATCCCTCGTCTGGGCCCTCCCTAGACTCCAGAACTGGCCCATGTTCCTCCCCACTGTCCAACTCTGCTGCCAGCTCCGCAGGCTGCCGGCAAACCACAATACCCAGGGAGGCTGCCCTGGGAGGCTCCAGGTTCCATTTTTGCTGGCAAAGGGCTCCAGGAGGCCATCACAGCTGCAAATGGAGCCCAGGTGGGCTGTGTTTTTGTTGGCTGAGGCACTGCAGGCCAGTCCTTTGCTGTTTCCAGGGTGGGTCCATGGGTCAGATTTAAGCACCCAGTGGGCCACATGCAGCCTGTGGGCCTTGAGTTTGACACCCCTGGTGTAGGTTCTAATGGTAAAAATTGGAGAAGGGGCTCAGTTAGCAAACCATAAAAAATATGTTATTGGCTTGACTTTGAATAACTTGAGTGTGGCAGGCATATAGTGTACACCTCTTGTTTTAGAGAATTTAAGAATGACAGATAAGCAACTAGTGCATTTTCTGCAATATTTATGGTGGTGCAGCACAGTTACAGCTTTCTGACTATCAGCAGAAGGACGGACTATCCTCTGGTATTTGAATCAGGAGATGTGTTCAATTTTGTGTCATCTATGTTCCAAGAATGGCTCTTGGGTCTTTTGGCAAATGCCATCATTTCAGTTTTCTGATAATTGATAAATGCATTGGTGGTATAGTGGTGAGCATAGCTGCCTTCCATTATCCTTAGAATAATCTGTTCCTTTTAGGAATTATTACCCTAACCCCCACTTTTTTTATTGAAAGACAGTTGGTGTCTAGCCACAGTAATCCAATTCAAGAGTGCAGGTCCATTTTTATCCCCCACCTCTCCATTATTCACCTGTCTAGAGTTTTTCTACAGGAATTCCATACAGATAGCTTAAGCTGAAGACTGCAAAAGCATCCAATTATAAGACTATACTAGCCCTGCTCCAAGAATAATAGAATAACAGAGTTGGAAGGTACCCTGGAGGTCTCCCAAGATTTTAGGGTACGGGTAGTTGTCACTTATCAACTGCCTATTTATTGTTTATTTGACGTTATGACCATTGGAGGAAAAATTGTGACTAGTCCTCCAATTTACAGTTATGTCTGTCTAGCATTGCTATTTGGGCAATTCATAACAAGCAGAATTAAGCAGCTGAAACTGAATACAAAATAAAAATGGTTTTGATATTGGCAATATTGCACATTCTTCTTTCTATGTACAATTTCATTGTAATATTCTGTCAAATGGCAAGAGATATATTTGGTATTGTTTTCATCGCCAGCACTTTCCTTAGTCTTGTGGAAGCTGCAGGCTTAGAAGAGGTTCTGTCCCAGCCTGGTGATTGGACTTTCTTTATTCCAACAAATGAGGCTTTCAAAGGCTTGACTGAACAGGAGAAAGAAATTCTGATAAGTAAGTCATAAAAAGATAAATAAGGGCATTCCCTGGAATTATTTCATTTCTTCTTTTGCATTATGTGAATTGTAATGTTATTTCTCCTGGACATTTTGGTTTTGGTCTTTATGGTTCTAACATTATACTGCCAAAGTTCAGCAGCAAAGTCTAATTACCAATAATGCAATTATTTCCTTTTCCTCTTTTTTATAAATTAAATCTTATATATTAAACTTGGATTTTTTTTAAAAAAAATGGCCATTCCCCTCCTGTTGGTGAGCCTCCCCGCCAAATAAAATGAAGTGTGACTCCAGGGCAAGTATTCTCTCTCCCTCCCTCCCCCACTCCCTCCCTCCCCTCTCCCTGCCAGGGTTCCAAGTAATACCCCCAACCAAGTAAGACTTCAAGGCCAGCAGTTCCTCAAAGTTCCATTTTATTAGAGATGTCATATTGGCATATCTGGAGAAACCCAAATCTGAAAGCCCTCAGTTTTTCCCCACCCAGAGGAAAGTCAAAGTCACTTCCCCTGCACCCACATGTCCATCATGTGGTCCAATCAATCCACCATCCCAATTGGAGATGTTCCCCAGTCATGCCTCTCCAGATGCAGGCTGAACATCCTTGACTCCTAGAGAATATAATGTTTTTATGGCTATATATCTCCACCTCCATGCAATCCCCCTCCTGTTTTCCCACAGCACTAAATGTGGAAGCCCTGAAGATCCAAAGAAAAAGATGGCCTCCAGGGCTGACAGTCTGCCCCCCTCAGCTGATGATTGTGTTCTGGAATGAGAGGAACATAGGAGGTTAATTCAATCAGTCCCTAACCACCTCCCCGCCCCCCAGGAGGACCCTTTGGCTTATCAAGGAATTTATCATGGAATTGTTTCACTATCTGCCTTTATGTCCCAGCTCATAACCTAGGTAGCCTCAGACAAAGGGTATTTGTCAATCAACCCTTATGTAGTTTAGAATCTAAAATTATCTTAACTTCATAATGGATCTCCCCTTGTACCTCTATTGGCTTGAGTGCTGGTCCCTTTTGTGGTCTCAATTTTGAACTGACTGGACGCACTTTTCTTATTAAGCGTGGGAAGTTAAGCTGAACTATTACTGGGTTAATTATTTTCACTATCAGAAAGGGCCCTAAAATTTAGGTCCTAGTTTTTTGCTACACAATTTCAATTTAATGTATTTGGTTGACAGGTAGACTCGATCTCCTACATGGAAGCGGGGCTGGAGAGATCAGTGCTTGTCGGCTTGTTTTTTGAGTGCTTCAGCAGCTTCTGCTAGGACTTTTTTGGGTCTTCCCAGCCCTTTTTTAACTCCATCCTAGAGTCATGGAGGAGAGTGGCTCTCTCGGTAGTTCGGGCATGGGAACGAAATCCATGCCACTGGTGGCTTGAAATCCATGCCACTGGTGACCTATGCACTGTGTTGTTGTAAGCCACTTCTGCGAAAGGCAGCATGTCTGTCCAGTTGTCTTGCTGGTAATCCACGTAACATCTTATGTATTAAGCTATCATGGTGTTTGTACATTCTGTGGCTCTGTTCGTACTCAGATGGAAAGCCAACCTAAGCTCCTGGGTCAATCCAATGGATTTCAGGAACTCTCTTCAAAATTTAATGGTGAACTGGATGCCTCTGTCTGAGATCACCCTGTGGGGTACTCTGTTCAGCCAATTGTCATGCCCCCGTCGAAGTCTGAATCCAAGGAGGAAGACGAACAGCTTGAAGGGAGTGGGAGAGGAGGCTGTGGAGGAAACTGGGGAAGGACAAAATCAGGCTGGATAGAACAGGGGAGAGGTAGAACAAGGGAGAGGGGGTTCAGGGGAAGACACACTCCCAACTGGTTTGATTTACTGCCGTGTTACTTCACTTCTGGAACTCCTTATCTTGCCCTGCCAAATTTATTACCTTATTTTGCCCTGTTGGATTTATAACTTAAGGTTAATGGTTACAACATTTGGATTGGAATATCTGCAGCCAAAGGCTGTTGCAGGTTCATGGGAGAGTTTTTTTCTCCACACCGGAAGGTAACTGGGGCACTGGGGGCAAAGTTGGAGCTAATAAAGGGACCCATACTTATTCTCTGGCTGAGTTGCCTTTGTGCAATGCCCCAGGTCATCACATCAATAAATCTGTTTGATGAACATTTTTGCCAGCTTCTTTGCTGAGGGTAATCCTGAGCAGGCAGTGAAGTGGGCTTGCTTAGAAAACAAGTCAATTACAGTCCAGATGACTGTATTCCCCCCCACTCTCCGGGACCTTTATGATGAAATACATGATGATTTCCTCCCAGGGCTGGCTGGGTTAGCCACTTGTTGGAGCGGCCCAGGAGGTTTTCTTGCCCTCATCTTCATGGTGGCGCAGGTGGCACAAATTTTTATATATTACTCTACATCAGCTTTTCGCCCACCAGAACTGCCTTGGGACCAAGTGGGGGGTTTTTAGGAAGCTGAAGTGACCGGCCAGTCATGAATCATGGCTACGTTGCTAGACTTGCAGTCCCAAGCTGATGGGGATATATAACTTAGATCCCTTCCAAGCTAGCCCCTCTCATGGTTAGTGTCCCAGTTCTCATTAAACCATTGGTCGGCTGGGAGCACCATTTTTAGTGCCACTGTGTAAGAGAATTTGCAGCATGACTGCCATTATGAGATAACCCAGAAGCAAAACACAGCACACACAGAAGTATACATTTAACAGTGGTGGTTTATCTACAACAGTTATATACAGAAATAAACATGGTAGGCAAAATAACTTACAAACACACTTTCTTATTCTCTACACGGAGAACTCTGCAATGAATACTAGACACAAGGAGAGAGAACACCCCCTTTAAAATGGCTGCCTTATATAAACACCCCTTAAAGGGATCTTTAATCCCTAGTCTTAAAGGGAAATACCCATGCTAGTGTTGTGGTGCGCCAGCAGCCTGCGGAGCTTGCAGCAGAGTTGGACAGTGGAGAGGAACATGAGCCAGTTCTGAAGTATCTTTTCTGCCTGTCTTTTATTTCTGTTTCTCTTTCCCGTATATGTTATTATTAGCCCTTTTATATAAACTTTTGCTGTACCCCATATGTTTGTAGCGAAGTTTTCTCTTTTCTATTTTTCTCAAAGAAGAATTTCAATTCTTTTTCCATGTATTTAATGTACTCCTGTTCTCTTAGTATTAAATTGTTCATCGTCCATCTTGGCCTCTTTCTTTGTCCCTTCCATGTTACTTTAATTGGGTTGTGGTCTGCCCAAGTGCTTATTTCAATACTTATTTCTTGTATGTTAGTACTTAACTCTGCTGTTGCCCACATCATATCTATTCTATGAAGTCAGAGTAAAGTAAAGTAAAATGTGTATTGTTTATTTTTGGATGTATTTCTTTCCATGCATCTTGAATTTTTAATTCATCTGCCATTTTGAAAAAAAATTTTGGTAATGTTTTCCTATTCTTTTTATTTGTCTTATGTATTTTATGGTCCATTTCTACATCTGCTATTACGTTAAAATCTCCTATAATACAAATATTTTCATATTCCAGTTCCACTATTTTCTTATGTAATTTATCATAGAACTCTTCTTGGCTTTTATTTGGTGCATAAATTGCCGCTAATAATGTCTGTTTACAGTTCATCAATATTTCCACCATTTAACACTCTCCCGTCATTGTCATGATAAATTAATTTCATTTTTATAGTGTCCTTTATATATAATGCTATTCCTCTTTTACTTTGTTGTGCCAGGGAAGTGTATAATTTCCCATTCTTAGGGTAGTCCAATATTTTCTTATGTTGTCTTTTAATATGCACTTTTTATAAACAAATTATATCCAATTTCAGTTTCTCTAATTTATTAAAAATCCTTTTCCTTTTTATTGCCAAATTTAGTCCATTCATATTAATTTTCATTAATTTTATTTCTTCTTCCATATCTTTATTTATAATATGGCTTTGTTGCTCTTGTCACTCTCGTCTCCCTTGGTTCCTTTGGTTTTTCTTCTTCTCTGATTGTTCTCTCTTCCTGTTCTCTTTCCTTTCCTCTTCATCGTCTTTCGCTCCCTCCTGCAGCTTATTCTCTCAGTTTTGTTTCTTCAATTTCCCTCTCTTTTCCTCCCTCTTGTTCTCTAAGATAATGGTCATAGAATTGCTCTGCTTTCTCAATTGTATCTAATCTGTGTCTCAGTTCATGCCATGTAGCCATTATTTCTTCTGCTATCAGCCATCTAAAGTTAATCTCTCTTTTAATTAAGCATAGTTTTAGTAGCTCTATTAGGGGCAGTGCCATCTCTGCAAATGCTGGAATGAATTGCCTGTAGAAGTTTGCAAACTCCAGGAAGCTCTGGAGTTGCTTGCCTGTGTGAGGGGGTTGCCAGTCTAGCACTGCTTTCATTTTTCCTGAATCCATCTTGATCCCCTCACTTGACACTCGGTAGTCCAGGTAGTCCAGGGAAGTCTTATGGAATTCAGACTTACAGAGCTTTGCATACAGCTTTGCAGCTAGGAGTTTTTTCAATACCTGTCATACTAACTTAATGTGTTCTTCCTGCATTTCACTGAATATGAGAACGTTGCTCAGATAAACTATATGTAACTATGATCCCTTTGTACAGATCCTCATGCAGCAGTTTGTTAATTATCTGCATGAAAACTGCGGGGGCTCCCTGGACCCCAAACAGCATGACCTTAAACTGGAAGCTGCCCAGTGGGCAGTTGAATGCAGTCTTCCATTAATCTTCCTCCTAAATCTGTATCCAAGTCACGCCTCTCCAAGTGCAGGCTGAACATCCTTGACTCCTAGAGAAAAGAATCTTGTTATGGCTATATATCTCCACCAATTCTATGCAATTCCCACCCACCCCCATTTTCCCACTAAATGTGGCAGCCCTGAAGATCCAAAGAAAAAGCATCCGTCTTGAGCATCCGGCTGATGTTGCAGCAAGATCAGACATGAAGAGCAGGTCTTCACACTCTCATGCCGAGTTGTCCGTGTTGATGGCCTCCGAAAGGAGCTAAAGCTGCCCTATGGGGCAGCAAAGCAAAGAGGGGTGCCCTGCAAAGTCATGGAGACCCGCATCTCTCCTGCCTGACCCAGAGCTTTTTTTCCCTCTCAGCCACAACGAAGAGAAGAGGCTGTCCAAAGATGGCTGCCAGGAAGCCAGTATAGCCGGAGACCATCTAAGATTTGTGCTGGAGTGAATCTTGGTAAACAGTATGGAATTGGGTGAGAGGATTCTTTTTTATTAAAACACAACCCAAGAAAAAGTTCAGCGGAACTATTTACTCAGAATTATTTTCAAAGCAACAAGCACTTTGAGAAAATTACCAAACTGAAAGGAAAAGAATTAGAGAGAGAGGAAAAAATTTCTTTCTTCTTCAAAAATATAGGAAATTGGACTCTCAAAGTGGGAAGGCATGGTACTGAGAAGGCATTTTAAAATGCTGGCATTATGTGACAGAACCGACATGGAGCAAAAAACACCAGCATCTGATATCACATATCATTACAGCGGCAAGGATAGTCTTTGCCCAAAACTGGAAATCAACAATGATACCCACGGACCTGGCAATAACTAATAAAATCCACCAATGTACAGAAATGGTTAGATTAACCATGTTACTAAAAAACAAGGAAGAGGGGGAGTTTTTTACAATTTGTAATATATGGTGCAAATGGTTGTATAAAAAGGAAGTAAAGATGTCTAGTGAAATTGATTAAACAAACAATAAGGAAAAATGGAAATAAGGATAAATGTATATATAGCTATGTATATATGTAAAATAATATAATTAAATAAATATTGTATTATAATTGTAATAATAACATAAATAAGGATTTCGGAAACAAGTTATAGATTTACTTGTAGCAAATGACTTTAATTGACACTAATAGAAATGTACACTACTATGAAAACATTACAAAATGGGAGAACATGTTTCTCTTTTTTTTAAATATTCTTTTTTTTTTTAAACTTTCAATGAACATTATTTTTTTTTAAATGCTGGCATTATGGATTTAAAAAATTAACACTGCTTTTATACTTGAATTACAATTCAAAATAATTAAAATCAGATATATTGTTACGCAGAGAGTGATACCTGCTGATGAGAGGAAAATATGCAAGCCTGAGAACATTTATTTGAAGGACTGTGAAAATACTTACTGGGTTTCACTTACCTACCCTAAGACCACTGGAGATTTAAATATGAGAACATGGAAGATATTCAATTAAAATGACCTCTGGATGTTATGTTACATGATTGAACTTATAAAAGTGACTTAAGAAGGCTTGGATAACTCCCTGGACTATTTAAATGGAACTGACTGATTATCTGTGGGACATAAAGAACTGTGACTAGTGTACATTCTGAAGAGTAACCTCAGCTTTGAACAAAGGGTTCTTAAGCTATTGGCCAAAAGTGGGATTCATTAAAAGAAGATAAGATGCAACACAAGGAGGAAATGAGCAGAACTTTAAATGAGATGGAGCTGATGTTTCAAAGCATAAAGGATATTATACAGAAAGAACATAAGGCAACTAGGGAATTAATAGATGACATTGACGAAAAACTGGAAAATATTATACAAGGGATAATGAGTAAAGACCAAGATGCTCAGGAAAATAAAGAGCCAGCAGAAGGAGTGAAAGGAAAAGCAGAACCAGGAAATCAGCAAAAAGAAGACAACAAGGAGAAAATACTAATAACATTAACAATGATTGATGAATCTAACAAAGGGGAAAACACTTCAATACCTCTAAAAAGAGAATTGGAGAAGCAGGAAGATGCTTTGGGAACAGAGATAGGGGTTAGAGCAGATAGTCATAAAGTTAAACAGTGGAAGAGGGTAGGGATGGGAGAAATATTTAGATTGAACAGTCAGGATGTAGATGTAGATGTAAATAGAAACAAAGATCCAAAAGAAGAATATGGGAGGCAAGTCAAAAAAAGAAGACTTAAAAGTTTTGATGGATAGAAAAAAAAGAGAAAAATTATTTTTATTTAAGAACATATTTTAACATAAACATGTATATTAACGTTAGAATTATATAGACAGGATGAAAACAAAGCATATGAATAGAATTATTTTGTATGTATTGTGATAGGTACTAGAATAGTATGTTGAAATATTGAACAATGAAATAATGAAGGACAATACAGATAAATGTAAAGAGTGGAATATGGGGCATATGAATAAGAATTAAGTATTAAAATGGGAAAATTAGAGTTTGAGCGATGGTACTATTAAATATGCTTAAATAATATGATTAACAGTAAAATAATAAAGTCAAATAGTGAGCATAATGAAAGAATGAAAGAATATATTTTAATATAAACAGTTGTATTAATAGCAGAATCATATAGACTGGATCAATGTATAGAATATGAATAGAATCATTCTGTATATTTAAATAATATTGCGATTGGCATCAGAATTGAATATTGCAACATTGAATAATGAAATAATGATGAATTAAAGTATTAAAGCAGATGAGAGATGAAAGACAGAAAGGAAACATCTTTTAATATAATGGTGACATGAGTAAAAGTTAGAATAGGGACAGAAATAAGAGAAAAGGGGAATAACAGTATACACATTTTTACATAATAAGATAAATGTAGTAACAAGAGGGAGGTTTAGAAATTGTATCAGGTATGTTCAAACAATATGAAATGAATATTATTATTATTACAATATGAAATGTGTATTATTACTAGAAATATATAAGCTGGATAAATGTAATAATCATGAGTAATAATATTATTTGTAACAAAATGTATGGCACCCAGGTGTCACACTGTTCACGCATTGATATGTATATGTAATATAAAATAAAAAACTTGACCAAAAAAGAGAGAAAAGAATGGCCTCCAGGGCTGACACTCCCCCTCCCTCCCTCCCTCCCCCCACTCTCTGATTTGGGTGCCACCCATTTTGTCCAGAGGTGATGAAAAGTTAGCACTACTTTATTATATGGAATTCATATTTGTTTATGTTTTGTTTTTGATACCTTATAGGTATATGATTGTTGCTTTGGCAATATATTCTGCCTCTTGCTCTCTTAAGTGACCAGGAGATTCCTTATGTTTTACTGACAATGTTCTCCTTGATTTGATCCTGACCGATTGTCAGTGTTGAAAGGTGACCATGACAGTCTGGAATTCTTGATTTTAAAAGGATCTGAGGTTAATATGTACATCTATTAATCTTCAAAGAGAGTGGGGTATTGCAGCAATTATTATATGAATCTATGGCAGAAGTTCAGTACTGTGTAGTCTTATATTCTTAAAAAAGGTAATACTAATAACAATCATAAATAATTTCTCAAAGAAGAGGTTAACAAAAGAAATTAAAATAGCTGCCCAAATAGCTTGGTAAAGATCTGAAAAATACATACTGGGTTTTCCTGAAAGTAAGACCCTGTCTTATATATATATATTTGCCACCAAAAAAAGGCACCAGGTCTTATTTTCGGGGGATGTCATCTGCTGACTAACCTCACTTGCGTGCGTCACCCTCCTTTTCATGTCAGAGGCCTTCAGGAACTTTTTCTGCAGCCAGCAAGGCTTTCCTGAAGGCCTCTGCAGCTGATAACAGAGCTCCAGATCGATGTTATCAGCTACAGAGGTCTTCAGGAAAGCCAGCTGCAGAAGAAATGGGCTGGCAAGGCCTGACTACAACTATCCAAAGGTAAGTAGTAGGTCAGCTCCACCCTCCCATTCCCACCCTAGGTGAATTTTTCACCTGTGCACTCGAGTAGGCAGGATCTTAATTAGGGCTTATTCTGGGAGTAGAGCTTAAAATGGGCACATGTAAAAATCAAGCTAGGCCTTACTTTCAGGATATGTAGTATTTTCAGGGAAACAGGGTATAAGAGATAGAAATTGAGACAGGTCACCAAAGAAGAATAACAACTAGAAAATAACAACTAGTCAAAAAGCTAATAACAAGAACAAAAAAAATTCTATAGATATGTTGAAAATAAAAGGAAGAAGGAAAGTACATTATCTATTGAGTCAAAAAAGTGCTAACAGTTCTACCCATCTCTTTTGGTTTATTCTTATATCAGAAGTGTAATATGAATTTTACCAGGCAGCTATGTAGAATAGAATAGATTGAAGGACAAGAGTTATATTATGAATAAATTTAAATTTCCAGGATCAAATGAATTGTATTTTAGGATAATGAAGGATTTTGCTCATGTATTTTGAAAAATGGGGAAAAAAGGACACACCAGTCAGATTTTCATTGGTATTTGGAAAATTTCATAAAACAACAAATGTGTTGAAATCTGTAGAGATGTCTCAAGAATAAATCTTTCCAGACTGGAGGGGGTGGGGAGAGGGAGAAGGGAAGATGGAGTGCAGAGAGAAAGATTTTGGTAGTCTCATTATCACTGAATATGTTTCCAACAACTAACTGTTGTGGTTGATTTAGTTTGGATTTCTGTATGGGGTAGAGGATAGGATCAAAAAACACATAGATAATCACTTTATGATTTCCTTCCTAACCTCTTTCAAACCCATCCTCTCTCCCCTCCACATATAGTGTTATCCTACCTATAAGCATTTTCCATTCTTGTGTCATCCTGTGACATTGAGATCCTTATTCTTTCTGGTACATGAGCTATTTTTGGCTTGTTCTCACTTGTGAATTATATGTTAGATCTCAATAAATGATTTATTTTCAAAGAAGTTGCAATTTTGCTTTATTTTGTTTTAAAATTAATGTTTTCCTTCTTGTTGTTTTGGAAAATGTCAAGAGGAGGACTTCTTTGAACTCTCCCATAGTGCATAAAATCCAGTTGCAAGTCCAAATTGAAAATCTCTGTGTTTTTTTGTGGAATTGTAAGATGAATTGGATATACTATTATTATTGTTTATAAGATTTCCATTGCATTCAAGATATTAAATCTCTTTGCTAATTACTTCATCTTAAGTTCAAGTTTTGATTAATTTGGAATTTAAAAAAAAATCAGAGTATAGGAGTGTGTTGATTGAAGGAAAGTAAGCTCTTTGTAGCAGTGGGTTAGGATAACCAGTGCCCATATCTTTTGCATTTTTTTCACTAGGAGACCAAAACGCTCTTAGGAACATTTTGCTTTATCATTTGATACAAGGAGTTTTCATTGCAAGTGGAATTGAACCTGGTGTGACTAGCATTCTTAAAACTATCCAAGGTGGCAAACTATATTTGAAAATGGTAAGTAGTTATAGCTTCTTTAAAAAGGATCCTTACCTTTATTCACTGACCTTTACATATCCAAACTGACAACGAGGAGCACCCTTGCAAACACTATGCATTACTGTTGATTAAAATTCTATCAACTTCTTTAAATTTACCTAAATCTCCAAATTTCTTTAATATTAAAGATGAAAACATTTCACTAATTGTGGATAATTTTCTTGTTTTAATTCTTGTTGATTATTGCTTAGATAAATGACACTCTTCTAGTAAATGAACTGAAATCAACAGAATCTGATCTCATGGCAACTAATGGTGTGATTCATGTCATAGACAAGCTTCTATATCCTGCAGGTAATTTAAGGATTATTACTATGTATTAATGAGATATAGTGGCTATGAGATATATCGATTTTTCTCACAGGTTCACATCATCATAGAAAAGTCAATATAGTAATTTTGTGCAATTGTTAAAGAGTGATAATGGACTGGGTGGGAGGGACCCATGGCTGGCATTTTTGAGAATTTTTGGAAGAAGGATAACTTGGGATGGTATTGTGTAAATCACTGGAGATTTTCAAATTTGACTGGTATAGTATAAAACTCTTGCCTTGAGCAGGGGGTTGGATAGAAGATCTCCAACCCCCTTCCAGCCTATGATTCTATGAAGTCTGTGCTCTTGAAACAACTTCCAGTAAGAAATTAAGATCTCACTTAATATGATGCAATGTCTAATATTATGTTTCATCATTCACTCTGCACAAGTTAAACAGAATAGGAAATTTGAGAAAGCAGGGATTTTGTCATTAATACCAGACACCAGTGAAAATTTAATTCTTGCTTACAGTCCATATGGTCAGTATAGGAAGTTTGGAAGTAGTAATATGATCCATATTGACAATATATTGGAATGATTGGAGAGGGGTAAATCCATAATTTTTGTGCTATATTGGTTGGTTCTGATAAAAATATTTCAGAACTATAAAGCTGGAACATGTATTCCTGATTACGGTATTCCAACAAAATATCTGTGGCTTTTTGAAAATAGAATTCTAAACCGTTGGTCTGATCCTATGAAACATTAAATATACTTTGTTTAATTAGCACAAGCAAGGAGAAGTTAGTAGCACCTAGCAACAGAATTGCCAGTCCCAAGCACGAGGACTTCCTGTATTATATAACTGACATCAAAATCTATATTAGCCATGAGAAGAAATTTGTACTCCTAAGGAGTTGAACTCTAGCAGCAGCACTCAGGCTTTTTGAAGCTAAAGCTTACCTGTCAGGATTGTCCCAATCAATTCTTAGGAAAGAAAACCCTTGACTCCATGAATTTAGAGAAAAAATACTTTTACTAGGAAAGATCAAAATGCAGCAAATGTCAGACAAGGTCTGAAGCAAGCACATGTGAAAATTACGGATTGAAAGTCACCCCAGGTTGAGAGTCAGCAGGTTGAATACCAGAGGTGGTATTCAGCAGGTACTCTGAATATCAGAGGTGGTATTCAGCAGGTTCTGACCAGTTCTGGAGAACCATTAGCAGAAATTTTGAGTAGTTCGGAGAACCAGCAAATACCACCTCTGACTGGCCCTGCCCCCATCTATTCTCTGCCTCCCAAGTCCCAGCTGATTGGCTGGGTCTTCTTTCGTTGCCCTGCACAGAAGAACAGAGCTGGAAAGCAGGTTAGTGAGGTGGGGAAGGAATGTATATTTTGTAGTTTCCTTCCCCTGGAGTGGGGAGGGAACAGAGATTTTACAGTATCCTTCCCCTGCCATGCCCACCAAGCCATGCCCACCAAACCAAGCTAAGCCCACCAAGCCACACCCACAGAACCAGTAGTAAAAAAAATTGAATCCCATCACTGGGCGCATCTCCCCCCCCCCCCCCAATAGTCAGGCAGACAGAATCCAATCATCATTCAGTAAGATGTTTTGGAAACATCTTCAATCCAGGCGTCCTGTGCTGCCACGGTGCATGCCATTCCTGGGACAATTGGCTTTGAAGATGTGAGATAAACCCTTTTAGTCTCTCTGCCTACCACGAGTTCAATCCTCCCCATTGGTTCCTAGCATTTCACTCCCCCCCCCCCATCTGTATGCTCCCCCTCCCAAATGCCCATCTTTTTTCCATGGGAGCTGGCAACAAGCTTGAAAGAAAGTAATGATGACCAGGCTGACTTAGCTCAAATACTCGATGCAGTACAGATTGTATATGAAGAATGCTTTAGAGACAGTAAATGTGGAAATTGCTAAGGCCCTACTTGACATACCCTGGGATATCCCAAAAGTAGTACTCATACTTGAGTATGAGATGCCTTAAATTGAATTTAATATGTTACATGTTGTTTAAGGATTCTTCTTTCAAACCCCACTCCTTATTAGCACTGATGATGATACCTAGTTTGGGTAATGAAACATCTGCAAGAAAACTATCAAGCTCAGAAAGCACCAAGGAGCTTTCTCCTTTAGTGTTTGCAGTATAATAAGACACATGAGGTGTTTTTAATTTTCTTATTGCCACATGTACATGTTTGCTTTGCTATGGGGGTTTTAGTGTACCTGCCGGAGGGGAAGTTATTAAATCTTCTTCGCCATGGAGCCATGGTGACACAGTGGTTAGAATGCAGTATTGCAGGCTAACTCTGCCCACTGCCAGGAGTTTGATCCTGATGAGGCTCAAAGTTGACTCAGCCTTCCATCCTTCCAATGTTAGTAAAATGTGGACCCAGATTGGGGGCAATATGCTGACATTGTAAACTGCTTAGAGAATGCTTAAGCACATGAAGCAGTATATAAGTCTAAATTGCTAGCTCTAAAAATGCTATTCTGTTCTTAGGAAAGGTTAGATTTTTCAGATATCTTGCTGGTTCCTATATACCACATCTAATCCTCTGCTGTGGAGGATTGACTTCAAATTGGAACGCCATATCTCCTATTCTGTTGAATACCAATTACTTGACTTGAATCATAGCCTAGTAAAATTAAGAACAATGGGGAAGGCCCAGTTTGTGCTCTATTGCCTGTTTCCTGGGAGAGGAGAAGTTATCTATCAGGATTGAGGAGTCCAAGCTACCAGGAATAGTTGCATTTTCTGCCAGGAAGTTATCATCTTCTAAGTCCCAACTTGAATTTGAAGAATTCTTGTCCAAATTCTCAACTATCCTGTTGGATATAACTACAGTTGATCACAGGAATTTTGTTTTCATGTTTTCCAATGACTCTTTCATTAAAAAAAAAAAAGTGCCCTGTAGAGAATTATCAATGTTTTAGCCTCAAAAAGGTTTAAGGCTGCAGGGACTAATAGTTCTCCACCTATAAAAAAAAATGATGGCATTTGTGGACCTAAGGGCTGATTGCACCACGCAATCCAGATGTGTCTTCCAAGTACAAATATTTTAATAAATATGAAAGATCAGAATACATAACTGTATCAGCTGATAGTAATGGAAATGAAAAGTTTATTTTTCTATCATCCCGCCATCCTCAGAAAAATGACTCATAATTTCCGTTTCCCAGAAATTTTAGGCTAACAATGATTCCAAACTAGCTTTTATTTTTTCAAATAGAATAAAATAGAGCTGAAAAGGACCTTGGAGGTCTTCTGGTCCAGCCCCCTGCTCAAGCAGGAGAACTTATACTATTTCAGACGAGTGACTGTCTAGTCTCTTCTTAAAACCTCCAGTGATGAACCACCCACAATTTCTGGAGGCAAGCTGTTCCACTGGTTAATTGTCCTCACTGTTAGGAAGTTTCTCCTTAATTCCAGGTTGTTTCTCTCTTTGATTAGTTTCTGACCACTGTTTCTTTTCCTGCCCTCTGGTGCTTTGGAGAATAATTTAATTCCCTCTTTTCTGTGGCAGCCCCTCAAATACTGGAATACTGCTATCGTGTCACCACTAATTCTTCTTTTCTTTAGATTAGCCAAACCAAATCCTTGCAGCCGTTCTTCATATGTTTTAGTCTCCAGGCCTTTGATCATCTTAGTTGCTCTTCTCTGAACTTTTTCCAAGGTCTTGATATCTTTTTTGTAGTATGGTGACCAAAATTATTTGCAGTACTCCAGATGTGGTCTTACTAGTATTTTATAAAATGGTACTAATACTTCAAGTGATCTTGATTCTATGCCTCTGTTTATACAAGCCAGGATTGTATTAGCTTTTTTGGCTGCTGCTGGTTCATGTTGAAGTGATCATCCACTAAGACTTTAAGGTCCCTCTCACAGTTACCATTTTTGAGCCAAGTCTCATTTAATCTGTACGTATACCTTTGATTTTTCCTGCCCAGGTGTAAAACCTCCCTATTCTTAAATTTCATTTTGTTGGATAGGGCCCATTGTTCAAGTTTGTCAATGTCTTTTTGGATCCTGAGCTTGTCTTCATAGGTGTTGGCTATTCCTAATAGTTCACTGTCACCTGCAAATTTGATGAGTTCCCTTTCTATTCCCTCATCTAAGTCACTTATGAAGATATTGAAGACTACTGGGCCTAAGATGGAGCCTTGTGGTATCCCACTGTTTACTTCTCTCCATGTCGATGTAATACCATTAAGGAGTACTCATTAAGTACGATTTGTCAGCCAGCTACAAATCCATCTGGTGGTGATGATAACATTTTTCTAGCTTACCAAGAAGTAGGTTATGGTCTACTTTGTCAAATCCTTATTTAACTAAATATATTTTGTTTTAGATATGCCAGTTGGAAATGATCAGCTCCTTGCAATTCTCAGAAAATTGATTAAGTACATTCAGATCAAGGTATGATTATTTGGTTGTGCTTTGAGGTAGAAGGAATGCAGACCATATTTATTACCTCTACCTACCTACGATTTTACCTCTTCCTTTCATTTATTATGATTATTACATTTATATGTCACGCATCTCACCTACAGGTAAAATATTTTAGAAATATTTTAGCAACATTTAGGGCATATGCACTAATAATTAAGGAGAATTCAGTCTTAAATAAGATGTGGAAATCAATTACCATCTCGGAATATGTCTATAATTTTTCTGTCACAAAACATTATTTTGGAAACAATCTAATGACCATGAATTCCATCAAGTCTGATGTAGATAATCACTCTTCCTCACGGCTATGTTAATGAGCATTTTCCTGTCATTGAAAAGTGTGTCAACATAAACTATGCTTCTCACCCAGCTGAATTTTATTTTAACTCTGTAATGAAGTTGGGAGCTACAGCTGCACTTTGAGATTTAATACCAAGCAATTTTAGGGCAATGATTGATGGACACCCTGGATTCTTTTCCATTCCCATTCAACATCACCTAGGAAGAACTTTGTGGAAAAAGTGGGGGTTATGGTTAGGATGCAGAGAATTCCATTCCATTTTATCCATGTCCTTTTAAGGCTCCAATGGACAGTTAGTCATGATAAGGGTTTTTTTTTCCATAGTAATTTCCTCGGACAGTGATAGTCCTGTCAAAAGAAAAAAATAAAAGGAAAAATACTCCCATCCTCCTCCTTCATAATATTTAAAAGCATTTTTTTTAATTCTTTGCTTTGTAAAAGCACCAGTTTTAAGAAGTTTTTCTCTCAAAAATGATTCTTAAATCTATATTATTTATATTTCACAATAAAATGAATATAATTGGCATTTACTTCCCAATTTAAGATTACTCTAATCTTACACATATTTACTCAGGGATAAATCTCGTTAATGGTGGCGAATATTGGTAGTTCAGGTATAGGATGAGGGTGGAGGTTCGTTCTCTGAGCTTGTGGGTTAGTTTTCTAATATTTTATTACCAGGCTAAGTAACATCATTAGTGGAGTTTCCCCTAAATTCCACTGTCAATGTTAACTAGCCTGGTAATGAAACATTGTGAAACTAACCCACAAGCTTGGAGAATGAACGTCCACCTTCATAAATCTCATTGTTAATACAAATATATTTACTCATAATTACTGACTGGGGTGTATGCATAGTATTTAAGTAATTTCCTGTCAAAAAAGAGCCACTTTCTCCTCTTCTTTATATTCAGAATTATTTCTGCATCTTCCTTGTGGCTTTCAATGAGAAGAAAAACTTGCCAGTAACAACTCAGCCAAGACATTGGATTATTAGTTTTGTTCTTTTCTTACACAAAAATATGTCTCCTGGGAAATCAAAATGCTATGTAAAAGAAGAAAGTTGTCTTGATAGAGTTTGTATGCAGAAAGACATAATTCCTTCTTCTTCATTCTGTGCTATTCTACAGCTACTTGGCCATTGAGCTTATTTTGTCCTAGATTTTAGTAGTCCAGTGCAGTGGAGAAATGCTACCGGTTCAGCCCGATATAGCCGAACTGGTAACAAAAATTGCTACCAGTTCAGCTGAACCGGTAGTAAAAAAAAGCTCCTGCAATCAGCTGGGAAGAGAAAGAAGAGAAAAGTGCAGAATAGGCCCTCCCACCTGTCCCTGCACTTTTCTGTTCTTCATCCTCTTTGCCAATTGGCGCAGCACAGCCTCAGCTGGTGTTTGGAAAGCTATGCATATGCACATGTTAGATGTGCGCACACACATACATGATCACCGAACCAGTAGGGAAACTGGTAAAATCCCACCACTGGTCCAGTGTCTATCTAACCAACCAACCAGCCAGCCAGTCAGCCAACCAACCAACCCTTATTGAAAGCTATTAAAAGAAAAAGATGGGAGCTATGCATCCCTACAGTAGATAAAATCATACAGTAGGTCAGAATATTACTGACTGCACCATTCCTTAAGTCTCTGATCCAGAATAGAGCTACTATTAAAGACTTTGAAAATCTTCCAGAAGCCATTCTCTGCATGATTTCTCTACTTTGTTTATTTTCAGGTTTTCATTAAGCTTTTTGTGTAATAGAATTAGCCCACTTAATGCACTGTAACTCAACAGTTTTCATTTTCTTGTTTCTTATAAATACATGTGATTTGATTGAATGTTAATTAAATTGATATCTTATTTTTTTTCAGTTTATCCATGGTAGCACGTTTAAAGAAATTCCACTAACATTTTACAGTAAGTAGATTAAAATCTAAAATGTTCAATTGCAAATAATTACAGGAATGGAAAATCATATAGCAGTTCAGATAAGGGCAGTGTTTCTCAGCCTTGGAAGTTTGAAGATGTGTGGATTTTGAATGTTTGAGGCAGTTTTAGTCATGTTATGCTGTACATGACAACATCACAGTGATCTTCATCTGCCACAGAGGGTGAACATATGTGCAAACCTTGTGTCTCATTGGGATGCTTTTAGCTCCAAAAAAGTTCTTTCAAAATTATCTTTAGATAATTTGAGTTGAATCCATAATATCCTAATAAAACAGATTATTTGTTTGCAGACTTTGTTATAAGGCTTTTAACCTTGATCAGTTAGTGAGTTGGAAACAGAGGAGTAGTATCAAGATCATATGAAATGCTAGTACCAGTTTATACTGCACTGGTAAGACCACACTTGGAATACTAATACAGCTGAAATAAGCACAGAAAATAGTAGTTCTTTAATTCCGTTATGCAGCCAACAAATCATTGGTTGCCATCTGGCTTTACCCCAGGATATGATTAATATTGGAGGGTTTTTAAAAATCATTGCTTAGAATACCATTGCTGATGAGTCAACAATAATCCTCTACTTTATATACAAAGATGTTATTTATTCAAGAGTTTTTATAACTTTCTCCAAACCATAGACTCTGGGCAGCATACAACAAAGTAAAAATACAAAATGAAAAGAAAGACATATAATTAATTGAACTCCCTCAGATGGTGGCTAGAAACATTTAACCCATCTTAAAAGTATGATGGAATAGTTTAAAAAAAAATAATGTTATGAAATGCCAGAAGGGAAAGAGCTGTGTGAACCTTCTGAAGCGAAGAGATCCAAAGTATAGAGACCACAACAGAGAAAGCACATCTTACCTCAAACTAAGGGGAGACTCTAAGCAGACATTCTTGATTTGTTATTATTAGAATGGCAGATTCAACCAAGGAAAAGTGGGACTTGAGAGAATTTGAATTGGACCTGAAAGCCTACTAATAACCAATGCGGTGACTTTTGTAGTGGTTTATTGTTAGTTGTGAAGTCGTGTCTGACCCATCGCAACCCCATGGACAATGTTCCTCCAGGCCTTCCTGTCCTCTACCATCTCCCATAGTCCATTTAAGCTCATGCCTACTGCTTCAGTGACTCCATCCAGCCACCTCTCTATTGTCCCATTCTTCTTTTTCCTTCAACTGTTCCCAGCTTTAGGCTCTTCTCCAGTGAGACCTTCCTTCTCATTAGATGGCCAAAGTATCTGAGTTTCATCTTCAGGATCTGGCCTTCTAAAGAGCAGTCAGGGTTGATCTCCTCTAGGACTGACCGGTTTGATCACCTTGCAGTCCAAGGGACTTACAGGAGTCTTCTCCAGCACCATAGTTCAAAGGCCTCAATTCTTTGGTGCTCAGCCTTTCTTATGGTCCAACTTTCACAGCCATACATTGCAACTGGGAAAACCATAGCTTTGACTATACACACTATTGTTGGCAGGGTAATATCTAGTATGCTGTCTAGATTTGCCATAGCTTTCCTCCCCAGGAGCAAGCATCTTTTAATTTCTTGGCTGTAGTCCCCATCTGCAGTGATCTTGGAGCCCAGGAAAATAAAATCTGTCATTACCTCCATTTCTTCCCCATTTATTTGCCAGGAATTGAGAGAGCCAGATGCCATGATCTTAATTTTCTTAAAGTTGAGTTTCAAGCCAACTTTTGCACTCTCCTCACCCGCAACAAGTGGCTCTTTAGTTTCTCTTCACTTTCTGTCATTAGAGTGGTATCATCTGCATATCTGAGGTTGTTGATATTTCTCCTGGCAAACTTAATTCCAACTTTTGATTCATCTAGCTCTGCCTTTTTCATGATATGCTCTGCATATAAGTTAAATAGGCAGGGTGACAGTATACAGCCTTGCCGAACTCCTTTCCCAATTTTGAACCAATCAGTGGTTCAATCCAGTTCTCACTGTTGCTTCTTGACCCACATATAGGTTTTTCAGGAGACAAATAAGATGGTCTAGTACTCCCATCTCTTTAAGGACTTGCCAAAAGTCCTGATCCACACAATCAAAGACTTTAACATAGTCAATGAAGCAGAAGTAGATGTTTTTCTAGAACTCCTTAGCTTTCTCCATGATCCAGAATATGTTGCCAGTTTGATCTCTAGTTCCTCTGCCTCTTCGGAATCCTACCTGTACTTCTGGTAGTTCTCGATCCACATACTGCTGGAGCCTAGCTTGTAGGATTTTGAGCATAACTTTATTAACATGTGAAATGAGTGCAATGGTGCAGTAGTTTGAACATTCTTTGGTATTGCCCTTCTTTGGAATTGGAATGTAAATGACCTTTACCAATCATGTGGCTAATGTTTGAGTTTTCCAAATATGCTGGCAAATTGAGTGTAGAACTTTTAATGTATCGTCTTTTAAGATTTTGAATAGCTCAGCTGGAATACTGTCACCTCCACTAGCTTTGTTGTTGCTCAGATTTCCTAAGGCCCATTTGACTTCAGATTTTAGGATGTCTGGCTTGAGGTCAGTGACCACCCCATCATGGCTATCAGGGACATTAAGCTCATTCTTGTATAGTTCTGCTGTATAATTTTGCCATCTCTTCTTAATCTCTTCTGCCTCTTCTGAATTGAGCCATTGTCATCTTCTCATCCACTTTTCCTAAAAAGGGATGGCTGGAGACTGATAAAAGTTGTCAAAGCTAACTTATAGAGAACATCTACCAGAGAGGGTGAATATTTGTGCAAACCTCAAGTCAACTATGGAAATGTGTTGGCCATATTCTGTTCACATGTGGAAAAGAAAGATTTTATTTTTTCCTAGACTTTAAGGTGAGAAAGGCCATAATGAACAAAACTCTGATACCATATTTTTTCTTCTTCTCATATTCTGTATGTTTTCAATACACCATGTATTTTTAACATATTTGTATAGAAAGATTCAATAGTTTTTACAACTACCATAAATAAAGGAAGATAAAACCCTAGCAGAATTAATTAGATTAGATTACTCTAATTGTGTAAGAGGCAAAAATCATAAGTGAACAAATCATTTCTTCTCACAGATATTAAAACGATTACAAGGGTAGTTGGTGGTCCCACAATTCGAAAGGAGATTGAAGGTAAGCTGTGTGAAAGGGAACAAAGAGCAACCTCTCCAAGTATGTCTCTTGGAAGAAGCATGTAATACTGGAATAAAGTTCAGTAACAATTTGTTCCTATAATCAATTATGTTTTAATGAAAACTTTACAAAATCTATAAATTTACTTGGAACTGCAGAAAAGCACATAGTCAGAGAGGAAGGATCAATCTATATTTTCAGCAGAATTCCTATACTTAATTTGAGATTGGAGATAGAAGAGATGGTGTGGCTTAGTGGTAATATCACTCCATCATATGAGCCATGTTTACCCAAAAAGCAACAAAAACCAAAATGGAGGCAACTTCCTTCCCTAAAATAATAATATATATTGTTTTGTTGTTGTTCATTATTATTTTCTGCATGTTTATTATTTAAAAAGTTGCTTGGACATTCGAGATGCCTTATAAAAAATAAACAAATAAATGATGTTAAAAATCAAAATAGCAAATGGGAATTATGATTTCCTATAGTTATATCAAAGAGCTGCAAATTTCTGAATCTGCCCATGCATGCAAACATCTATGATATTTTTGCTTACATAATATGCATTATATCAAAATAAATAAATACCAATATAGGTTAAAGGATACAGTATTTCAACAATTTTTCTTATTTTAAATCCTTGCCAACTTGAAACCTCAGTCAAAAGGATTTAAATTAGTTTAATTCTACACTTTGATTATGGCATGACTATATTGTTCTGAATATGCTCTGCTAAATTTAGAAGTTTTAGAACTGGCTCTGCAGTTGATTTCTAGATATTATGTTTTCAAGAGTATTTTTCTCCGAGATATTTTTAAACTTACATAAAATTTTCATGTGTCATTTTCATAACACATTTCATGATGTTTTAACAATGCTTTGCAGTGCCATCTATTACAAAGTTCACCAAAGTGATTGAAGGGGAGCCAGAATTTAAGCTGGTCAGGGAAGGAGAGACAATAACTAAAGTGATTCATGGAGGTGAATATATTTCATGGTCTGGGCAATACTAACTAGAAGGATTTGGAAAAGAGTTTCAAATACCAGTTTAGATACAAGTGGGAAGACTGAGTCTTGCAGCTATAGAATTGCTTTTAGCATGTTTTAATCATATATATTGCATCAGAAAATTAAATTTTAACTTTCATTTCTTTCTTATTAATGCAAATAAAAGAAATAATTTTTCACTCTGCATGTTAAAAAGTTATTGAATTGTAGACCTAAGATGCAATGTAGCAATAACAATTTGCCAATTCTATTAATTTCTTAGTGATTCAATTAATGTTTTCAACTGCAGAATAATCAAGAGACATGCTATTTTTGTTATTCAAACCTCTCAATAAGCCAACAAAGCAAAACAATTCAATATATGTTTTAAAATAACTACCTTTATTCAGATTTTAGGAAAACAGCAATTTTTAGTTTGAAAGTATGTAGTCTTGGCAAAACTTGGCTTGCTCTTATTTTTTTTCAAGGCATTTCTATAATCTAATGAAAACATTTGAATGAACTATTTCTAACACTTTCCCCACTGTCTAAAAATCCAAAAGCAGCCCAGTGTATTGCAATGATTTTGCAATTAACCATTTAATTTTTTTTTCTTATAGAGCCTATAATTAAAAAATACACAAAAATAATTGATGGGCATCCTGTGGAAGTGACTGAAAGAGAGGTGACTGAAGAAAGAATTATTCAAGGTAAAATTCATTTAAAGTAGTTAAATGAATGGGGAATAATATGTACTATTTTAAATTTTCTTATAAGTTCTGATTCTGGCATATTTGTGTTTAGTTTTGGCAACAAAAATAATCTCTTAAGAAAAGCCACAAGAAATAAAACTAAGCTTCAGTTATCCAACTAAAATATCCTAAATATATCCTCTGCTCTCTATACAAAAAGATGTAATTTGTGCTCAAAGTTTCCTTTAGTTGTATGTGTTCCACTTACTGATTTTTATTTTACTGTATGAATGTTTACAGTACATTTAAATCTCAGTGAAGTCAATAAAAGTTTAATCTTTTATAAATAATGCTATAATGAATTCTATGAGGACATCTTTCAACAATTAATTGACTTAGTTGCCACAAGTGTTCATCTTTTGAAATCTCATTCTGCATATGACATGCTAGCTACCAAACACATCACATATAATGTAATTTTATAATCATATAACATTAAGATCCTGATGATCACAATTAAGAGTATAGAAAAGAAATTATAGAAATTCCAATTAAATTTTTTTGAATCTTTTTCAGGCCCTGAACTGAAATATACTCGAATCACTGCTGGTGGAGGGACAGATAATGAAGAGACTCTTAAGAAATTGCTAGAGGAAGGTTAGTAGGTTAGTCTAAGATTAATTTGAGAAGACTTATGGATTGCATTGAAGCATGTTCATTATCTGAAATGGCTACATTTCTGCAAATTCAACAATACAAATAGAAGAACACCTGAATTCTAAACTCAATTCAAAGCCTGCCTGACTCATATAGTACGTTCAATGTATAAATAATGATTAAAAATAAAAAAGCAATCTCAACATCATTTACTGTACTGAATGTTGTCAATGGAAATCTTTATAAAATAAAGATTTTCAGCATTAAGTATCAATATTCAAATTGTTTCAATTGAATTTTACTGAAAAAATAGCCAAATACTGATTATTTATGAGTGAAATAATTATAAAATATGTTTTTTACATTTACTGTAGTTATATTTTTTCATATTGTCCTATAAAACATTTTCATGCCATAAATATATGTCCTGTCAGAGGTTACCAAGGTGACTAAACTCATTGAAGGTGATGGTCATTTACTGGATGATGAAGAAATCAAACAACTCCTCCAGGGAGGTTAGTGAGTGCAAGAAAACTAATTCCATCCTAATGAACTTTAAGAGTTGACAAGCTATTGTCTTAACTTTTTAAAGACTGGTTCAAGTAAAGAAAAATCTATGGATCAAACTTCAATGATTGTATATGAAACAAGATATTTGGATATTCTGCTTACTTCCACAAATCCATACTGAGGAAAAATAAATGTATAATTTATGCTCAGTCTTTAAACAGTTTCAAGTGAGCACTGAAGATTCACTCCTCTCCCCATATAACCCAATACATTTGGAACTCCCAAGAAATGTTTATAAAAACATTGAGAAAATTCCAGATCTTTTGCCTTATTAATTATTGTGAATATTCATTGCTCATAAGTTAACAAAGGCATGCTTAATATTCTTTTTGATCATACAGATTCTATGCTTTAATCTTACAATTAGAAACTTAATAATTACAATTCTTTGCATATGGAAAGTACCTCTTAATATTAAGTATGTTGATGTCAGCTTTTTAAAAGTTATTAGTTAATTAACTTGAAGAGTTTCAAGGTTCCAATCCTTTAATTTATCATTGTAATAAACATCCTGTGGCTATGGCTTGGCATCATGATTCAACAAACTAAAAGCCTTCAAGCAATACTCAGTACTGCTGGGGAAGCAGCAAGATTTATTGCCAGATATATATTATAGCACAGGTGTGTCAAACTTGATTTTATTGAGGGCCGCATCAGGGATGTGCTTGACCCTCAGGAGCTGGGGTGGGTGTGGCCAGGAGGGGTGTGGCCAGCTTGAGGTCACTCATGTTGGAGGCACCTGTGGTGTGAGCACTCTGCCAGAAAAAAACAGGCTCCCAGGCTCCGTTTTTGGCCATGACTCCCTCCTGCAGCTCATGCAGCCTCCCCGAGCTCCATTTTTGCTGGCAGAGAGCTGCAGGAGGCCGTCACAGCCAAAAAGGCAGCCAGGGAGGGCCACACACATTTTTTCTGGCAGACGCACCACAGGCCATTCCTTCACTGTTTCTATGGCAGCCCTGCAGACCAGATCTAAGCACTCCATGGACCGGATCCTGCCCCTGGGCCTTGGGTTTGACACCCTGTTATAGCAGTATCATGAAAACTTTAGCTGACATAAAAACTGCATGTAAATAATGAATGACTGATAGAGTTGAAGAATGATTCATGCATATATTCTAAAAAATTGTGAACTACTCTTGAAGAAGCTACTTCAGAATTATGAGAACCTCATGTTTTGAGTAATGGTCTTCAAATTCACAGCAAAGGTTTGATATTACTGCCTTTCAAAGGATGCTGTAACATGCTGTACATGCTGCTCCATTCCTAACCTCAGCTAGATATGCAAGGCAGATTTTACTTCCATTTTATTGTTAACTTGTCATAACATATAAGGATTTATTCTATTACATAGTCAAAAATGAGATCCTGGCTCTTCAGCTTAAGTATTCTTTGCAAGAAAGAACGAAATGATCTATAACCTTTAAATCTCTATTACTTTATCTTTATTACTTTAGAATGCTTTTGCTTAGTTGGCAGATTAGAATTATCCAAATAGCTAGAATGAAGAACAGAACAGAACAGAATAACAGAGTTGGAATAGTCTTCTAGTCCAGTCCCCTCCTCGGGCAGGAGACACTATACCATTTCAGACAAATGGCTGTCCAGTTTCTTTTTGAAAGCCTCGAAGTGAAGAAGCACCCACATCTTCTGAAGGCAAACTGTTCCTCTGGTTAATTGTCCTCACTGTTAGGAAGTTGATCCTTAGTTCCAGGTTGCTTCTCTCCTTGAGAAGTTTCCATCCATTGTTTCTTGTCCTGCCTTCTGGTGCTTTGGAAAATAAATTGATCTCCTCTTTGTGGCAGCCTTTCAAACACTGGAATACTGCTATCATGTCCCACCTAGTTCTTCTTTTCTCTAGACTAACCAAACCCAAATCCTGCAACCATTCTTCATATGTTTTATTCTCCAGGCGTTTTATCAGTTGCTTTTCTTTGCACTTTTCCCACAGTCTCAACATCTTTTTTGTAATGTGGTGACCAAAACTGGATGCAGTATTCCACGTGTGGCCTTATTAAGGATTTATAAAGCATACTAATACTTCACATGATTTTGATTCTATGCCTCTGTTTATACAACCAAGGATTGTATTTTTAGCTGCTGCCACAAACTGCTGACTAATGTTTAAGTGGCTATCTCACAGGTTCCTGTGAGGTTCCTCTCACAGTTACTGTGTTTGAGCCCGGTTTCTACCTAATCTGTACTTATACTTTTGGTTTTTCCTGCCAAGGTGTAAAACCTTGCTTTTCTCCACATTAAATTTCATTTTGTTGGATAGGGCCCATTGTTCAAGTTTATCAAGATCTTTTTGGACTCTGAGCTTGTCTTCTGGGGTGTTGGCTATTCCTGCCAGCTTAGTGTCATCTACAAATTTGATGAGTTCCCCTTCTATACCCTTTATGAAGATATTTATGAAGATATTGAAGAGAACTGGGCAAATGCAGATGTAGTACCATTAAAAACTAGTCATTGAGTACTGTTTCTCAGCCAGTTATAAATCCATCTAGTAGTGATGCTGTCTATCCCACATTTTTCTAACTTACAAAAAAGTAGGTTGTGGTCTACTTTGTCAAATGCCTTGCTGAAGTCTAAATATGCTATGTCCACAGCATTTCACTAGTCTAGTGATTTAGTCACTTTGTCAAAGAATGAAATAAGATTGGTTTGGCATTATCTGTTTTTAACAAACCCATGGTGGCTACTAGTTATAACTTTGTTTGTTTCTGGATGTTTCTAAATCTGTGTTTTATTATTTTTCCAGTATCTTCCCAGGTATTGCTATTAGACTGATTGGTCTGTAGTTTCCTGGGTCTGTTTTTTTCTTCCCCCTTTTTGAAGATGGGAACCACATCAGCTCTATCTCTAGTAGTTCTTCACTGCCCCAAGATTTTTTTAAAGTTTTAACGATTTTTTTAAAAAGGAATTCAGTAGTTTGGGCACTACTTTTCTGACGCTCTTGATTTTCTAACCTCATGCTAAAGTTAAAATACCATAATGTATAACATTTTTATACATTAAAATTATTTATATACTTTCCATTTCTCAAGATTCTTGACAGGTTGCAGCATTAAATTACACTTTATATTTAGCATATATGTGTATATGTACAGCATATAACTGTTTTACTTCAATATAAGATGTACAGGATTATTATCTATGTGTATCGATCAGTAGATAAGATTTAAAAACAATGCATTACCTTAGTTGTAAAACAGATTCTATCACCTCAAGTATAAAAAAAAAACACGTTCAGATATACATTCCAAATCACTAATCTATTTTTCTTGCAATTGCTTAAAAAATAGTCTATTAACAAAAATAACCTTTTCCCCCTTGTAAGGAACATAAATTGGCCAGCCTTCCAAAGCAATGAAGCCATTGGTAAATTTGTGAGTTAAAATGGCAGTATTCCTTTGCTTCCACCACCTCATCTTTACCTGAGCAAGCTCACTAGGGCAAAAGAATGTCAACATATCTTTCTAGCAGGACAGTACAAGAATGAATCATTATGTATGTTACTGTTTTTTTTAAAGAGTCTTAAGAACCAAAATGCATGTATTCCACAAATTAATGACAATTCTGCATTTAAATGAGTGAATGAATTCTTGTTAAATTTGGATAAGGCATATATTACCTCAGATTACCTCAGACAGATTTTAAAACAGCTGAACTGCTTGCCGCCATTGCTAAAATGCTCCTGTTAATAATTCTGTTTTCATGTACTGAAATGCTTGTTATAGCTTAAATGATTGCTAAAGCTTATTTGGACTCATATATCAAATACAAATACAAAAATCTAAAATACCTCAGTCTTTGATCTTAATAGCTTTATGCATGCTTTGGGTGTCAAAGATTTCAGACTTCTCTATCTACAGTAAGCTATATTCTAGAATCTTTGCTGACATCTCTAGAACATTTCCTCTTTTCTGCAGCTCAAGCCTTTATCTCTAATTAGAGAGAGTATACAGCAATTTAAATTTCACTTGGCCCATAGACATTTGAGATAATATCCAGAACTGTTTAGGCCAAAATACCACAAACAAATTATTCTTCGTGTATAGCAACATAAAACCTTGGAAGCTGTGAGAAAAAGCTGTGTACTCCTTGCATATTTTATGAATGCATCAAATAAATGGCCATACTGAAGTGGGTGGGTGTGAAGCATTGAATCTTGGCAACTGCCTGGATTAGTCCCTGAAGTTTTCTTGGCATGGTTTTTCAGAAGTATTTTGCCATTGCCTCTTTCCTAGGGTTGACTGACCCAAAGTCACCCAGGTGGCATTGTCCCTATTGGTTTAGCAAACTGGCTTTCTATACCTAACTACCAGTCCTAGAATAAAAGTCTCAATGGTAATTTCTAAGAAAATGTTTAGGAATTTGTCATTGCTTCCTGACTATTGCTGCCTCAATCTACATAATAAAATTTCAGAATATAATGCCTGGATTACTCTTTTGGCCAAAAATATTCTCCTTATATTAACTATTGGTTTTTTTTAATGCTTATCATAGCTGGATCTGAGTATACTAAAGTTACTAAAAGAGTTGAAGGACAGCCACAGACTATTGAAACAGAAATAAAGAAAATTCATCTGGAAGGTCAGTCATACAATAAATGGAATTATTCTTGTAATTATTTTCCTTGGGGCATTAATTATCTATATGGAGGTAGTTATGGTAAAAGCTAGAAAAAACAGTATTTCTGGTAAAATTGCTCATTAGAATGACAAAAAATGCCTGAAACTTCCCTATATCTTTATCTTTATATCTTCCCTATATCTTCCCTATATCTTTATCTATGCTAAATGAGAGGCTTTAGAAATGGTTTCATGCTCGCTCTCTCCCTCTCCGTCTCCCTCTCTCTCTCTGTCCTATAGCTAAACTGATGTGTATATGCAATACATTTATTTATAGATACAAAACATTATTTCCCATTTTATTTTTTGCATAGTATTGATTAAATCTTTTAAATCTGAATTAAATAAAAAACTTAAATTTTTGTCTTGTTGAAATGTTGACTTAGTAGTTTTACATTAAATTTTTAGCATTGTTGACAGAATATAGAGAACTAATAATTACTGCCATGTTGCTTGAACTTTTCCCCCTATACTGTACAGTCAGAAAATTGAACTTTTGAACCTATGTTATTATTATCAAATGTTTACAACAAAGAATATTGGTTTCAACATTTTTAGACATCCCAGTAAGAAAAGTACAGTCATCTAGAAAGGCACAAGGTATGAAGAGGTTTCTAATATTAACATGTTCTAACTATGTTTAACTAAAATGTTTAAATATGTTCTAATTTAAAAATGGGGGCAAGATTCTTTATGTGAACTACCTTATAAAATATAATAATACTAAATATTTAGAGAGAAATTTGTTAAATCCATTTACACAAAATATGAACTTACATTATACTAGCCTGATCATGTAATATCAAAGAATGAAACAATAAAGCACTGAAGAAAGAGTTATCATATTTTTCAGAGTATAAGACGCTCCAAAGTATAAGACGCAACTAGCTTTTGGGGAGGAAAACAAGGGGAAAAAAATCTGCCTCTGCCTCCCAGCAATTTGCCTCCTTACAGTAAACAGCAAACAGCCTGATCAGCTTCAGCACAGCCTGATTAGCACAAGCAATTGATTGTCAGTTGGATTGGCCTCCTGACGACCAGCTGTTTCAGGCTGTAGGGATTGCCATCACCTATTGCCGCATACATGCGCCCCATTTTCAGCCTCCTCACCCGATTTTTGGCCTCTGCATGCCTCGTTTTTGGCCTCTGCATGTCCCATTTTCTGCCTGTTCCAATCCCTGCTGCCTGGAACGGATCGTTCGAAGGCTGATCCAACTGACAATCAGCTGCTTCTGCTAATTAGGCTGTGCTGAAGCTGACCAGGCTGTTTGCTGCAAGGAGGCAAATTTCTGGGAGGCAGAGGCCGAAGGGTGGGGGTCAGTGGGTGGGTGGTGCTTTGACAACATTTGCTATATAAGATGCACAGACATTTCTACCCACTTTGGGGAGGGAGTGCATCTTATACACCAAAAAATATGGTAACTATTCTGAATCACATAATCTTTCCTCACAAATAGATATTGAAGGAAGAATACTACGTTTGAACTCATACATATTCTAGCTGTTTATGTGTATGATTATTTTTGTTATAAGCATGTTTTTATTTTAAGCAATAATAATCATAATTAATGTATTTTGCTATATTTTATGAATATTTAACTTATAAAAACAATAAATAAAATAACCTTATCTGACTTATTTTTGGATTAACAGGATCACTACGGAGAAGAACAAGACTTGTTCATCCTGGCACAAGAAGACAAAATCCATAGAAAGAGAACTGAAAAAGCTTTGAAAAATTGAAACAAATTTTAAAAAATTAACAAGGGAAACTGTTTACTAACTCATGTGTTCGCATTAGGAATTGGGTATAGTACTCACTATTGAATAAAATCTCACAACATTTTATGTGTTAGAAGAAATAAATTTAGAATTTATCTGTTTTCTATGAATAACTGATTAGAGTAGATGTTCTGAAAGTATGCAAACACAGATAAGTTCCATTGATTTTGGTGGATCTTATTTCTGAGCCATTTGTATTAAATAACCTGAATAGAATATATATGCGTGTATCTCCATTATATCATTTATGTACAGAAGACAACTATAACGTTTCTGAAATATTTGTCTTAAAAATAAAAAGCAATCTTATTTGAATAATTACTTCTGTTGGGAAGTAATATAAAATTTAACATTCAGTTGAAAATGTTTATAATACTATGCTATTAATCATTATTAACATGGTATTGTTTGTAAATTGTCATTTTTAATAACTGCTTATTTGCTTATTCTTCCATATTTTTGTATTACAAGAAGCTTTGTAAATGAAATAACAAATTTAATCAAGGTGCTTTAATTCTGCTGTGTTTTGTCAAAAAGAATTCAGGATTTCTTTTTTACTTCTAGTTCAAGAATTTCCCCTCCAATAATGTGTGTGAATTTCAATTTTTAGTAATATTTTTTTAATGAGAAAAAAGACATGAAATTTTCTGGATGGCAGGGGATGGGGGTTGGGAGAATGGTTATTTTTCTGATTCCTTATACATAGTTTCAGGCTGTGTTTCTAGAAAGTCTAGAGTTCTGCAGTGAGATCAGAAACAGCCAACTACACACAAAAAGGCATAATACTTCAGAAAGCACTCTCAGACAAAAGGACAATGGTGAGACCCAGGAAGGCACAGAGATCCAGCACTGTAAGAATGTGTCCTGGAAGATATGCTAAGATCCTCTGCAGCTTATGAAGTCCTTTGAGAGTATGACTAAACTACATTATTTATTGATTTTACTTATTCCTTGTCTTTCCATTTAGCCAGGACAGTTTCATAAATTGTTAAATACTTAACAATCCACCCACCCCACCTTTCCTGATTTTTTTAGCAGGCATGCACATCCCTCATGATATTAGTTTCTGGTGCAAGCAACTTTACAAAGCGTGCAAAAATGAATTAGTAGAAAGCAAAGGACATTAAAATAAATTCACTACATACAGTTTACATAAAAACATTCGCTGTCCCTTTCTATATCTTTTATTCTTGCAGATAGTTCTTGCTTTCTAACATATTCATACTTCATACATTCTCTTTTGTTTCTATACCTCTATTTTTGAGAAACTTAACAATTCTATCAAACCACAATTTTCTGTCTTATCCTTTCTCTTCATATATTGGTTTTATAATTTGATGCTCATTCAATCAATCAATCAGAATAGAACTAGAAGTCTTCCAGACTAATCCCCTGCTCAAACAGGAGACTCTATACCATTTCACACAAGTGACTGTCCAGTCTTTTCTTAAAAACCTTCAGTGATGAAGCACCCACAACTTCTGAAGGCAAACTGTTCCACTGGTTAATTGTCATCACCATTAGGAAGTTTCTCCTTAATTCCAGGTTGCTTCTCTCCTTGAGAAGTTTCCATCCATTGTTTCTTGTCTTGCCTTCTATTGTTTTAGAAAATAGGTTGACCCTCTCTTCTTTGTGGCAGCCCCTCAAATACTGAAATATTGCTATCACCCCAATCCATCTTTCCCTAGACTGTCCATGCCCAATTCCTGCAACCGTACTTCATGTGTTTTTTTTATCCAGGCCCTTAATCATCTTAGTTGCTCTTTGCACTTTTTCCAAAGTCTCAACATCCTTTTTGTAATGTGGTGATCAAAATTGGATGCAGTACTCCAGGCATAGTCTTATTAAGGATTTAGAAAGTGGTAGTTTTACATCACATGATTTTGATTTATGCCTCTGTTCATACAACCAAGGATTGTATTAGCTTTTTTGGCTGCTGCCACACACTGCTGGTTCATGTTTAAGAAATCGCCCACTAGGACTCCAAAGGTCCTCTTACAGTTACTGTTTTTGAGCCAGCTTTCACCTAATGTGTACTTGTAAACTTTGTTTTTTAATTCCTAGGTTTAAAAGCCTCGCTTTTCTCCACATTAAATTTCATGTTGTTGGATAGGGTCAATTGTTCAAGTCTATCAAAACCTTTTTGGATCCTGAGCTTGTCTTCTGGGATGTTAGCTATTCCTGCCAGTTTAGTGTCATTGTATTCCCTCATCTAAGTTATTTTTGAAGATGTTGAAGAGTTCTGGACCTAAGATGGAACTTCATGGTACTCCACTGCTTACTTCCCTCCATGTAGATGTAGTACCAGTAAGGACTACTTGTTGTTTGTCAGCCAGTTACAAATCCATCTGGTAGTGAAAATCCCACATTTTTCTAGTTTACCAGGAAGTAGGTTGTGAATGCCTTGCTGAATCTAAATATACTATGTCAACAGCATTTCGCTGGTCTACTAATTTAGTCACTCTGTCAAATAATGAAAAAAGATCGGTTTGGCATGATCTGATTTAACAAACCTCTGTTGCCTACTTATTATAACTTTATTTGTTTCTAGATGTTCACATATCTATACATAACATAACCATGTTCACATGGTTTTTTATTACCTTTTTCAGTATCTTCTGAGGTATTAATGCTAGGTTGGTCTGTCATTTCCTCGGTCTGTTTTTTTGTCTTTTTTGAAGATGTGAATCACATCAGCCATTTCCCAATCCTATGGTGGTTCCCTGAAGCTCCAGGATAAAAATGTTATGGAACAATGGTTCTGAGATAACATCTGTCAGCTCATTCAGAACTCTGGGATATAATCCATCAGGTCCCAGTGATTTATATTCATCAGGATCAGACAGTTCTTCTCTTACCATTTACTTCCTCATTTTAATTTTTATTTCTAGTCTGTCTTTTAAAGTTATGCTTTTGGTAGGCTGGGCTATAGTTTCTTTTTGTGTGAAGACTGATGCAAAGAATAAGTTAAGCAGCGCTGCTTTCTCTTTACTGCCTGTTACTTCCTTGTCATCTTTTCTCTTTAGTAGATTGACTTTTTTCCTTGACTTTTTTCTTGTCATTTTGAAAGAAACTTTTTAAAAATTATCTTTGACTTTTGTTACAAATCTTTGTTTATTCTAAGCTTTTGCTTTCCTGACTTCATTTTTGCAGAGTCGGGCTATCTACTGATATTCTGCTTTAGTTATGTAAAAATTTTTGTACTTATCCTTTTTGCTTTCAGTTTATCAGAGAGATCTTTGTGCAACCATGCTGGTTTCTTCTTGAATTTCTTGTATTTTCAGTGACATTTTGTTGGATTGGGCTTTTATGATCATATTTTCCAATGTTTCCCACACTTCCTGGGTTTTCACCTTTAGGATTTTTATCCATGGGGTTTTTTTCTTAAGCTCTCTCTGAGTTCATTAAAATCAGCTCTTTTAAAGTTTAGGACACTGGTTGGATTATACTCTATTGCTTGTGTTTGAATTATATTGAATTCTAATATGACATGGTTACTCTTGCTCAAGGTTCCAGCAATTTCAACTCCCTCTATAACTTCTTCTTTATTAGTAAGAATTAGGTCCAATATAATTTTTCCTCTAATTCCCTCCTCTACCTTTTGGATGACAAAGTTGTCAGCTAAGTTGGTTAGGAATCTGTTCTTGCTGTAGAGTTTGTCTCCCAGTTGATATTAAGGTAGTTAAAGTCTTCCATTACTAATGTGGTAGTAATTGGAGGTAATTGTTAATTGTCAATTGTTAATTGATTAGCAAAGAGTTCATCTATTTCTTCTGTTTGCTTGGGAGGCCTGTAGTATACACCTATAGCAATGTCATTCTTTTTTCATTTTATATTGACCCATATGGATTGTAGGAGGTTTTCATCCTTGGTTTTGTGTATTTCTGTAAAGATGTAGTGATCTTTTATATGTAATGAAATTCAACCTCCCCTTTTGTTAGATCTGATTTTTTTTTAATAGTTTGTGTCCTTTCATCAGTTCATTCAAGTCAAGTTCATCCCACCAAGTTTCAGTAATGGCAACTATATCAGAGGTGGTATTCAACAGGTTCTGACCAGTTCTGGAGAACTAGTAGCGGAAATTTTGAGTAGTTCAAAGAATTGGCAAATTCCACCTCTGACTGGTCCCACCCACATCTATTTGCTGCCTCCCAAGTCCCAGCTGATCAGCTGGGTCTTCTTTTGTTGCCCTGCACAGGAGAACAGAGCTGGAAATCAGGTTAGTGGGGTGGGAGCGAATGGGGATTTTGCAGTAACCTTCCCCCAGGAGTGGGGAGGGAATGGGTGTTTTGCAGTATCCTTCCCCTGTCATGCCCACCAAGCCATGCCCACAGAACCAGTAGTAAAAACATTTGAATCCCACCACTGAACTATATCATATCTGCCTTCATGTACTAATACTTAAAGTTTGCCCTGTTTGTTCCCTAAACTTTGAGCATTAATGTATAGGCATTTGAGTCCTTTATGGGTCTTGGGTATGTTTCTTATATCTCCTATTTTGTAACTGGGATTTCCATCCTTTCCATCACTCTCAACTTCATTATGTATTTTTTAATTTCTTCTTTTTCTTTACCCCCTTCCTCCTTATGTAATTGATTACCTAGTGGTTTTTGCTTGGACTTAGGTTCCAGAGGTCATTAAGATTGCCCCCCCTCCCCTCTCAATTTTAGTTTAAAGCTCTTTTGATAAGATGAGCCAGTCGTTTTCCAAGTGTATATTCATTCTCTCTACATGTCTAGACTTCTTCAATGTTAGATCTCAGATCTAGGTAATTGTTGGATAGAAGCAAAGAATTAAAGGGTTTTTTTTTAAAAAAAACCCACCTTTGCAACTCTCTTGTCATCATCCATATTTTAAGATTTTTTAATGTTTCATTTTTATATAATAATATTTTATTCATTAGCATTACCAGAATAGAATATATAAAATAATATAACATTAGTAAGAAAACAGAGTAAAAGACATAAGAAAAAAAAAAATGCAAATTAAATTTGTGAGTCATCCATACAATTTTACCCAATCCAATCCACATATACAATTATCAGTTGTATAGATTTGATCTGACAAAGGGCCATATTTTTGGGTTCTGACTGCAAATGTCAAAATTGAAAAACTGCATATATTTTTTGAAATATGAAATGTATTGTTTCAATGTAAGAATCTCAATAGGCTGCTCCTTTTAAGGTGGGGTCCAAGATATTGATCTATTTCTTATACAACTGACATCCCCACTACTGCTGTATGTCCTGCCTCTGGGGCTCAGCAAATATGGTTTATGTCTTAAGCATTGGCCTTTAATTTTTAACTATTATGTGTTAACTCAACAAATGTGAACAGTTGTATGCAACTCAGAACCAGTCAGTTGATTGGAGATGTTCATAAATTAATCCATCCATCTAGTCATACTTGATATACTTCTAGCCTACTGAGTTTTCTCTTTCATAGTCAATCCACTTTCAATCTTCATTCTTGATCCTATTTTTTGTTGCTTTACCACACACACTGTCAGATCCGTGTATCTGCCATTCTTCAATGGAAGAAGGGGGGGTGGGAGTTGGTACAAGTAATCCTTTTTGATGTAACCTGAATATTTTAAACCTTATATTGAATCTGTATAACTTGCACATGATATACAACTGGATGAATGGAGCCAAATGTCTAGAAACTTGTCACCTCTTGGAGAGATAGCAAGAGGAGAAGGTACCATTAAAAAATCTAGCTCTGAAAGACTCCCTGGGAAACTATTTTAAGATATTTTCCCAGAAAAGGTGGGGGGGGGGGGCGGAATTAACATGTTGGTTCTTTGTTTGACTAAATCCACATCAGAATAAGGGCAGGGGTTCTAACTCTCTTTATCTATTACTGTATGCCTGGAAGCATCTTAGATTCTGCTTTGACTAGTACCGAGATCACTTCCTTTCAATAAAGAATTCCTTTTGAAGTACCTAGCTTTCAGAAGTTCATTCTTTTCAGTTGAAGGAGAAAAGTCCGGTGTTTACATAAAGCAGAATCTAAGATTTACATAAAGCAGAATCTAAGATTTACATAAAGCAGAATCTAAGATTAACATAAAGCAGAATCTAAGATTTACATAAAGCAGAATCTGCAATAGAGGTAAATCTGGAGAGGAATTTTTTTTTTTAAAAAAAGAACTTCACTCTACCGAGGGGACCCTGCAAAAATGTCTGAATATAGCAAGGAGCAAGGGGAAGCTGAATGCTGGGGAGAAAATTTGACAGTTACCCAGCCAGACACTGACTTTGTGTACCCCATCGAAGACAGTGAAGCTGCCTGAGAAAATTCCACAAAGCCCTGGTGGTCTATAGGCATAGGAAAGAGAGACAGCTGGGATGGAAGAACCAAGGGAGTAACCCTCACCCAGGGTAACCATAAACCCAGGTGGAAAATGGAGCTGGAGGCCCTCTCTGATCAGGAAGAATGGGTTGAGCAACCACTGGCAGATGACTGACTGAAACGGTACATAAATCGCCTCATGGGGGAAGCCCTGGAGGACCTCAATGTGAGGGATGAACCTGGTTGCCAACGTAGGAGAGCGAGTGAACCAGAAATTGAGAGAACCTGAGCCGTCACCCCGATACAGCTGAGAATGATTGGGCATTGGAAGAAGCTGGAGGACCAGCAGCCATATCAGGTACCCAACCCCTTGCCGCTCCAGAGCAGGGGATTAACCCTGGCCAACCCAGAGACATACAACTGCAGAGAAAGATCCCACCCTTGGGGATAAAATTCGATGGGAACCCCCAGGAACTGTGATTTTTCCTGGTGCAGGTCCTCACCTACATGCAAGAATACGGGTGGAATTTCCCAACCCAGGGGGCCCTACTGCGAGTCATCACCCTGGCTCTTGAAGGGGCAGCAGCCAGATGGATGGTGACTCTCCACAATGTCATTGTCCCAGAACTGAGGAACCTCGATAGATTCATGACAGCCCTATGCCACCGCTTTGAAGACTCCCTCGCTGATAGAAAAACCCACGACCGCATTAGAGTCATAAAGCAAGGCCATTGCCTGGTAGCTGAGTATACCAAGGAATTTTGTAACCTGGAGGCTGAGTTAACTGGCCAGAAGATATCCTAGTCTGTTGGTTCAAAGATGGACTCAACGATGACCTGTACACTGCCTGCCTGGCCCGTGGGGCCCCAAATCTCCTGCATGAATGGTACCTGATGGCAAAGGAGGTGGAAATAGACATGACCTGTAACCAGTACTGCAGTGGCAGAATTTGGAGAAGACCCCCACCCCAGGGAAAGTGGGAATTTTTCAAACTCCAAATCACCATGACTCCAAGACCATCTGGCTGCTTTAAGTGTGGAAAAGAGGGGCACCGCACAGCAGAATGCCAGAAACCCTGCCAGAAAGCCAGACCACCTATTGGGGGGAAACCTGGAAAAGCCGACCCTCGAGGAAAAGAAACTGGCCTGAGAAGCCGAGAAGCTATGAGGTTCCGGTTCCCCCACAACCCAGAGGAAGACTCCCCAATGCCCCAAGGAGACTTGAGCTAGTCCGAAAGCGATCCAGAAGATGACCCATTGGTAAGCGACCTAATTGAACCACTCACTCTACCCCCTAAGACTGTTTATCCCCAGCTGAGGGAAGAGGGAGGAAGTTGCAGCATTACTGGATTTGGGATGCACCCAGTGCCTAATCAACCCCACCTTAGCAGAGAAATTGGGAATCCAACTAAGGAAAATGGAAAATCCCATCGCTTTCTGCCAATTAGATGGAACTATAGGGGGAGGGGGGAGCCAGCCAATTTTGCCACAGAACCATTGAAAATAAGACTAGGGAACCATAGTGAGATGCTCATATTCATTGTAGCATCAGGAATGGAAGGGCCACTACTCCTAGGACTCACATGGCTATGGAAATGGAATCCAAAAATAAACTGGAAGAGAGGAACCATACATTTCCAGAAATATGTAGCATTTGCAAACAGCCCAGAGGAAAGGAAAAGAAAGAGAATAGAGAACAGAGAACCAGCCATGGCCGGTCAGCCAGCTGAACCCATTAACATCCCCAAAGAGTACCAGGATTTAGCCCAAGTATTTAGCAAGGAGGCTTCTGATGAACTCCCACCCCATCACGCCACAGACTGCACCATTGAAATCCTACCAGGAGCTAAACTTCCAAAACCAAAAATGTACTGCATGTCCCCCAGAGAACTAAAAGAACTCCATTTATCAATAAAAATCTAAAAAGGGGTTTCATCGAACCTACCCGACCAAAAATAGCAGCCCCAGTATTATTCCATGAAAAGAAAGGTGGCTCGGTGTGCTTTTGTGTGGATTACAGAAATTTAAATACCATTAGTGGGGAGAATATGTATCCACTCCTCCTCATGAAGGACATGCTAGCCCACCGCTCTAAAGGAATTTTTTTTTTCAAAGTTAGATCTACAAGAGGCATACTACCGCATCAGAATAAAGGAGGGGAATGAGTGGAAGACAGCTTTGATGCTACCAATTTAAAGTGCTCCCGTTTGGACTACAAGGAGCACTAGCCATGTTCATGCAATTAATTAATGAGACTCTCCATGATTTTTTGTACAAAGGGTTCTAGTTTATCTCAATGATATTTTAATCAACACTGAAACAAAAGAAGAACACACCAAATTACTCTGAGCAGTTCTCACAAAACTCTAAAACGCCAAACTATATGCAAAACTCTCTAAATGTGAATTCCATCAAGAAAAAATTGACTACCTGGGATACAGAATATCCAACGAGGGAATAGAGATGGACCTACAAAAAGTAAAAGCTATCATCAATTGGGAGTCACCCCATACTTGCAAACAATGGCAAAGCTTCCTGGGTTTTGCAAATTTTTACCGCCAGTTTATTCCAGCTTTTGCGAATATTGACCTCCCCATCACAAACTTGTTAAAAATGAAAGTGGGGGAGAAACCCAAACTGAGGCAACCCCTTACCTGGACGATGGACTGCCAAGCGGCATTCGAAAAACTTAAACAACTGTTCTCAGCAGAACCAATCCTGAAACACCCAGACCCTGAACAGCCATTTGTCATCCAAGCAGAGGCTAGTTGATGTAGCAGTTGGAGCAGTTTTACTCCAAAAGAATGGACGTGGACAATTACAACCATGTGTTTATACTTCCAAGAAACTGACAGGAACCAAGCAAAGATGGGCCATATGGGAGAAAGAGGCATATGCTGTGCGATGGGCACTCCTCACATGGAGACATTTCCTAGAAGGGAACTAAATCCCCTTTGGACTGATCATAAAAATCTTGAAGCCACAGAAACTCTCAGGAAAAATAAGTAAGGTGGGCTCAATACTTTAAATGGTTTAATTTCACTCTCAAATATCTACCAGGGGAAAAATATTTCTTGGCAGATGCCCTGTCCAGGAAACCCCAATACAACAGCAAAAAGATTGAAGTTATAAAACCCATGATCCAACCAACCCAACTTGCAGCCAAAGTAATCACCCGGGCACAAGAGAAGAAAGAATCACTGACTGACAATGCAACAACTTCAATATTTAAGGAGGCACTACTTAAGGACAACTGGCTCCAGGCTAACAAAAACATTTGCTTACTCAAAGATGGTCTAGCCTCGGTAGAAAACAAACTTTATGTCCCTGCCAGCCAGAGGATGGACCTCATGAAATGATGCCAGAACTCAAAAATAGTGGGACACTTTGGTTTTGTAAAAATCCCGCACCTCATCAAAAGAAATTTTGGTGGCCATCTCTCAAAAAGGACATTGAAAACTATGTTGCTAGTTGCCCCATCTGTGCTGCTGCAAAAAGAAGACAAGGAAAATCTCCTGGATTTTCAGTGGCAGAAGCTTCAGCACCCTGGAAAGAGATCTCTATGGACTTTATAGTGGAGCTCCCTGAAAGTGCAGGAGATACTGACATTTGGCTTGTAACTGATCTTTTTTCAAAACAGGTTCATTTTATACCATGCCAAAAAATCTCAACAGCTAAGGCATTGGCAAAGATGTTTTTAATACACATTTATCGCCTTCATGGAGCTCCCCAACAGATTATCTCAGGTAGGGGTGTACAATTCACACCCACATTTTGGCAGGCGTTTTTAAACCTTTTAGGCTCCATCCAGGGGTTGTCGTCTTCGAAGCACCCCCAGACTAACAGTGGAGCAGAATGATCTAACAGCATATTAGAACAATATTTAAAATACTTTATTAATTATCAGCAGGGCAATTGGACTGACCTTCCTTTTGCAGAGGTAGCATACAACAACTTGGTCCACAGCAGCACTGGTTTCACCCCATTCCAGGCAGCCACAGGCCAAGAATTCAACCCCATACTACCAAGGAACCTGAAATTCCCTCCCTTAAGGAGTTGATAAACAATTTGCAAACCACTTGGCCAGTGGTCAGACTAGTCTTACAAGAGGCTAAAGCAGCTTTTAAAGCTCAGGCAGACAAAAAACATTGTGATCCTAAGCCATTTGAAGTTCGGGACCATGTATATTTGTCTACAAAATTCCTAAAATCATTGCAACCCTCTAAGAAACTGGGACCTAAATTCACTGGGCCATTTTCCATCTCCAGAATTATTAATACTGTTACGGTAGAGCTTCTACTTCCCAAAACACTTAGACAGGTTCATCCAGTATTTCACTGTAGCCTACTCAAACCAGAGATCACTTCAAACCGTAGAGCCCCCCCTTCCCACACCTCCAACTCCCTTTATGGTACATGGGGAACAACATTTTGAAATTAAAGATATTCTTGATTCATGCACTCACCATGGATCCACACAATATTTGGAAACACCTTCCTTCCTCAGAAAATGAGTGGGTAGCCAAACGAGATGTAAAAGCACCCACATTACTATGGAAGTTCCACCTGAAATACCTTCACAAACCATCCTAAGTTGTAAAGGTAACACATGTTTTATGTCTTCCAGGTGGACTTCTCAAATTTTTGAGGAGGGCAATATGTCAGATCCGTGTATCTGCCATTCTTCAATGGAAGAAGAAGGGGGGGGGAGTTGGTACAAGTAATCCTTTTTGATGTAACCTGAATATCTTAAACCTTATATTGAATCTTTATAACTTGCACATAATATACAACTGGAGGAATGGAGCCAGATGTCTAGAAATTTGTCACCTCTTGGAGAGATAGCAAGAGGAGAAGGGACCATAAAAATTCCAGCTCTGAAAGATACTCCCTGGGAAACTCTTCTAAGATACGTTCCCAGAAAAGGGGGGGAATTAACATGTTGATTCTTTGTTTGACTAAATCCATATCAGAATAAGGAGAGGTGTTCTAACTCCCTTTATCTATTACTGTATGCCTGGAAGCATCTTAGATTCTGCTTTGACTAGTACTGAGATCACTTCCTTTCAATAACGAATTCCTTTTGAAGTACCTAGCTTTCAGAAGTTCATTCTTTTTGGCTGAAGGGGAAAAGTCCAGTGCTTACACACACACCTCTGTTCTCACGTGTTAGAGCTTTGAAGTAGGCAAGATCAAGATCAAATCAGACATGCAGGGATTTCAGGAATGCTCTTTATTTTAGTAAGACAAAATAACAGTCTATTCAAGTTTCTCTCAGTCCATCTAATAATAAAAACAAGATGTGTTTATTTTGATTGTTTCACCCTCATGCTGTTCTTTTCCTCAGGACTCAGTGATCTTTTTCTCAAAGTCTCACTATAAAGGCTCATTTATTCCTTCCCTATTCCCATGATCAGTTCTATGTTCCTTCACATCACTTCTCAGACTCATTCCCTCATTCCCTGCATCAAGACAGACTTTGTCAAGGGCAATGGACCAGATTCTCTTCCCCAAATTTACTTGCAATGGGCCTTGGCAACTTACAAAGATCACCAGAAGTGTTTGGCAGAGAGGAATTAGTTGGAGGAATTAGTTGGTGTTGTAAATGCCCCTTTCTTTCTCTTACACAGTAACTGCCATCAAAACTCTAAATCTGTAGACTTAGGGTTTGCTGTATTTGATAGTGGCAGCAAGATATGGGGATTCCAGATAATACTGGCAGACAGGTTGAGGTACATGGACATTTCTTGTCCTTCTTCCATGGCCTATTTGATTCAAGGTAACCCTTCCAGTGAATATTTTAAGCATCCTCTCATGTCTCTAGAATCCAGAAAACATTTATCTTATTCATATCATAAACAAGGAACGACCAGTGAAGTACAAACTTTCAAGTCCATACAAAGTCCAACTTCATTAAAGCAGACAACTATAGATGGAAGGCCATTGGGTTAAACTGATGTGTAACTGGAAAAGGGCGAATAAATTTTGAAGCCAGCTTCTTGAATAGGTGGAAAGAAGATACAAATCTAGTGGAAAGCAACACTAAATTCCCTCTATTTTGATATGTCTATTTGCATTTGCAGCATACCTGTACACAGCAATTGGCCAGATCTATTTTTTTAAGAAGAGCTGAGCAGCTGTCTCCTGGGGAAAGTGAAAAGCTGAAGGAACAATAAAGGCAGGAATCTTAGAGGGCAAGATGTGAAGATGGTAGCTGTAGACCATATGAAAGGGGAACATGCTGATAGAGGAATGCAATGAGTTATTCTATTGAAGTACTGCAAAAGACAAAAATTTAGTCCAATTGTCCAGCTGATAAAAGACATAGCACTGTAAACACTACTCAAGTAATGTCTTCATCTCAGATTGTACATTCAGTGCCAGATGATGAGAGAACGACAGATTACTATGATTGTCTAGTAATTGGAAAATGGTTTTCCAAAATGTGGGTGTAACTTAAGAGATGCAATGTGAGATTACATGATTGACCAAGTGTTACACTGAAAAATGTGGTCTAGTAAAAACTGAGCAGTCTCCTGAGCTGATGGTAGCTTCATGCAAGGAAATAAAATATGCCATATTGCTAAATAAATTCATTACCATTAAAATGATCTTGAAGACTTTTGCAGTTGGAAGATCAGAAATAAAATTCTGGGAAAACATGTTCCTGGTATAAGTAAAGTTAATTTTACTTCCATCTTCTTTTTTCCAGATACAAATTTCTGGTAAAATTTTATCTCATGCGGACAATTCACGGCCAGCAAGTGCACTGTGGCCACTTTAATAGATGATCATGATCAGAAATATTAGGATCACTTTCAAAAGCAGCCTTTTTCTTTTTCTTTTGGGATATACTCAACTGTTCAGTATTTAATTTATGCCACTTAAGAAATAAACTGAAGGATCTCTGAAACATATTTATTGTAGGAGAAGGTATGTTTTACTCTATAGTGGCAAAAAACCAGAAGTCTGGTAGTACCTTTCCCAATTAACAAACATTATTAAAAGAAATGAACTTTCATCAGCTGCAATCACTTTTTAGATGGGAAGACACAATTATTTTATTTGTTTATATCATAGACTTATTTATATCATAGACTTTTATTTATTTATATCATAGATTTATATCATAGTCTGATTCCAATGAGTGGCTTATATTTTTAAAGAGTAAAAAATCATATTAAATAAAATAAACCACATGTGTTTGGACAAGACAAACTCCATATACTGTAAAAAGCATGTGTGATTGGGTCTAAAAAGCCAACCTATCCCAAGGCCTCAGAGAATAACCAAGTTTTAAAGACTTCCAGAATACGATTAGGGTAATGGATCACATGGATTAACAAATTAACAGAGTTGGAAAGGCCCTTGCAGGTCCAACCAAGCAGGATTTCTGACAAATGGCAGTCCAATCTCTTCTTGAAAGTCTCAAGTGATGAAGCTCCCACAACTTCTGAGGGCAAGCTGTTCCATTGGTTGATTGTTCTCACTGTCAGAAAATTCTCTTTATTTCCATGTTAAATCTCTCTTTGTTCAGTTTCCATCCATTATTCCTTGGCTAGCCTACAGGTGCTTTACAAAATAGCTTGACCCCTTCCTCTCTGTGGCAGGCCCTCAAATATTGGAAAACTGCTATCATGTCTCCCCTCCTCTTCACTAGACTAGCCATGCTCAGTTCCTGTAACCGTTCTTCATGTGTTTTAATCTCCAGTCCCCTAATCATCCTGATTCCTCTTCTCTGTACTTTTTCTAGAGTCTCAACATCTTTTTATAGTGTAGTGACCAAAAATGGATCCAGTATTCTAGGGGTAGTCTTACTAAGGCTTTATAGAGTGTTATTAGTACCTCACTTAAATTTGACTGTATCCTTCTGTTAATGCAATTTAGGATTGCAGTCGCTTTTTTGGCTACCACTGCCGGCTTATACTTAGCTGGTTTCACGGGTACTTACATGTATGGTATTCAGCTTTATTCGGGTATTTTCCCACGTCATTATAGTTGTGCTTTTAAAGTTGTAGCAAAATTTTGGCAGAATCTCATCTGCCATCATCAGGCTTCTGTATTGTGTTCGTCTACTTCGTTGTTTATTACTTCGTGAATTTAATACTTAAATAAAAGACTGGGTGAAACCAGGCTTAATAGCAGTGAATGTGACAGGGATCTTGGAGTCTTAGTGGCACTTCTGGTGAGTTACATGATTCTTATTATTTGGGAATTAATCCCCTCGGAGGCTAGTGGCTATGTTATCTGATATTCTCAATGGTTCTCCCTTGCAAGCGCTGAGTAGATTGTTTATCTAGCTTACAAGACTTTTACAAGGTGTGAAATGCTTTTGGTTGAATGCTCAGAAGTTCAATTAAGCCTATTTGTATTTAACAAGATCAGACAGGTGTTCTCTTACTATTTTTTTTGCTTATTTTAACTTTTATTTCTAATCTGTCTTTTATAGTTATGTTTTGGCAGTTTAAGCTATAGTTTCTTTTTGTGTGAAGACTGATGCAAAGAATGAGTTAAGCAGCTCTGCTTTCTCTGTTGCCTGTTACTTCATTGCCATATTCTTTCTTTTAATGGACCAACTATTTCCTTGATTTTTTTCTTGTCATTTACATGAAACATTTTTTATTATCTTTGACATTTGCTGCAAGTCTTTGTTCATTCTGAGCCTTTGCTTTCCTGACTTCATCTTTGCTGATATTCTGCCTTAGTTGGATGTCCCTCTTTCCATTTTTCTACTTGTCCATTTTGTTTTTCAATTTGTGTAGCCATACTGGTGTCTTCTTGGATTTCTTATTTTTCTTTCTCAGTGGTATTGTGCTGGTCTGGGCTTTTATGATCATACTTTTCAGAGTTTCCCAAGATTCTGGAGTTGTTTTCCCCTTTAGGATTTTCATCCAAGAAATCTTTCCCAAGTTCTCTGAGTTTATTAAAATCAGCTCTTTTAAAATCTAAGACTCTGGTGTCATTATTTTGTATTGCTTGTGTTTGAATTATGTTGAATTCTAGTATGACACATTCACTCTCACCCAAAGGGAGTTTCAACTCCCTCTATCACTTCTTCTCTGTAAGAATTAAGTCCAGTATGGCTGTCCCTCTAGTTCCTTCCTCCATCTAACAAAGTTGTCAGCTAGGTTGGTTAGGAACCTATTTGATTTCTCACTTGGTGCAGAATTAGTTTTCCAATTGATATAAGGGTAATTGGAGTCCCCCTTTACTATTGTAGTATGTTTCCTACATATATTTGTTAGTTGGTTTGGCAAAAAGGACATCTATTTTTTCTGCTTGATTGGGTGGCCAATAGTATACACTTATGGCCATGTCATTCTTTTACATACATAGATACATACATACATTCATACATACATACATACATACATACATACGTGTGTGTGCATATGTGTATGTGTATGTATATGTATATATACGTGTCATCGCAAACCTCTACATGGAACACCTTGAAATACAAGCTCTAGAAAAATACGACCACAAACCCAAACTCTGGCTCAGAT
>NW_020769367.1:5206528-5217508 GCF_900518735.1 Pseudonaja textilis | reverse complement strand
ACCTCTTCCCTGGTCCAACACCTCAAAGCCACAGGACATGAAATTGATTTTAAAAATACCAGAACTATCGCCAAAACCGAACACTTCAACAGCAGAATAATCAGAGAAGCCATAGAGATAGAAAAACGCCCACACAGCATGAACAAACGAGATGACACCTCCCGCCTTCCAGCCATTTGGAAACCCGCCCTCATGAACAGACGAGTACCTAACATGAAGAATGACACCAGACCCACACCCATGAGAGCCACACAAGATGCCACCACCACACTTCCATGTAGAAAACAGACTCACACCCACTCAGAAGATGAGACACGACCATGGACCAGAAGCTGCACTGCAGCTGCATCACTACCCACTTCAAACCCCTCCGAGCCATACATGAAGCAAACCGACACCCACTATGAAGATGCAGCATGGCCACGAACTCGAAGCCAAACAGCAAGATCACAGCTCACCAACTCAAATCCCCCAGCAACTAAGACTAACCTGAGCACAACCAAGCCCCCACCTGAACAGAACACGCCTCCAACCAATCAGAACACGGCCAACCCCCCAACCAATCAGAACACAGCCAAACCCCCTACCAATGAGAACACACCCCCACCCAATCAGAACACAGCCAAACCCCCCACCCAATCAAGTCCCACCCCCACTAGCAGTTAAAAGGAAGAAGCAGCTGCAATCTCACATCACTCTGAGAAGCAAGAGCTGAAGACAGAAGCCTGAAGATGATGAATGAGACTTCATCAAAACGTTGCCTAGATACTTCGAATCTTACGCGGGAGAAAACCCGAACAACCAAAGATCCATATATACGTGTGTGTGTGTATATATATATATATGTGTGTGTGTGTGTGTGTGTGTGTGTGTGTGTGTGTGTGTGTGTGTATGTATATGTATGTATGTATGTATGTATGTATGTATAGTATTCAGCTTTGTTTGGGTATTTTCCCATGTCATTATAGTTGTGCTTTTAAAGTTGTAGTGACGTTTCGGCAGAATATCATCTGCCTTGTGTATTGTGTTCATCTGTGAGTCAGGCTTTCACAGCCGTTTCTGTTTTAAATTTGGTGCTAGCCTACTGCTGCGTTAGAATGTTTTTTTTTTCTTCATCCTGATTGGTTGGGAGTCTTGGTCTGTGTTTATTGGTCTTGGAGTTTGCTGTGTTCTGCTTGATTGGTGTTTCTTATATCTTCTGTCTGTTTTGTAGCATTTTTTTGTCTTGATTGGCTGGCAACATTGTGTTTCATGTATTGGGGACTTTTAGTGCAGCTTGGCTTCGGGTGAATGACCAGCTATTGTTAGGAAGCTAGGTTTCATCTGGGTGGCCGGTTGGGGTATGTTTGGGCTGGAGGTATTGGGGGGGGGGTCTGTTTGTGCCCAGATGTTTGCTTGGCTTGTGGTGTGGAGATTTTTTTGTTTGTGAGTATAGGCTTCCAGATAATTGACAGTCTGGTGGAGTCATCTCTTCTATTCATGCTTTCAGGTCTTTTTTCAATCTCTATGGCTTGTCTGATAATTCTGTAGCTAGGGTTTTCTATAGTGGCTAGGGTTTTGGTGCCGTTGAAGTCGATGCTATGACCTGTGGTTTTTATGTGTTGGACTAGTTGAGGAAGTATGTTCCAGCTTTTTTACTGCATTTTTGTGTTCATCCAGGTGGGTACTTATTCTTCTATTGGTCTGTCCAATGTATGTGGCAGGGCACGATGCACAGGGGACTTCATATATGCCTTGATTTTCCAGGTCAATTTTATCTTTGGGGTTTCTTAGGATGGCTGCTATTTTTCTGTCTGTTTTGAAGGCGGTCTTGATGTCATCTGTTATGTCCTGAGGACTCAAGGAGTTCTCACTCAGGTCCACTCACTTTGTGTGGGCGTTATTCCCCCATTCCCATTGGTCGGTTCTCCCCAGCAGCCAGCTATAAAAGCAGGCTGCGGGGTCCAACTGGCTGCTGATTGCTGCGAGCCAGTTCCAGGCTTGGCAAGCACGGTCAGCCCTTTATTTGTAAAATAAAGTACTGTTGAACTCATGCTCTGGTTCAGCCTCTCATTGCTCAAACTTAACACTGGTGACGAGGATGGGATGGCTACCAGAAGCACCTTGCAACCGCTGAGTCACTAGCCACCGATCTACAGCCCAGAGAGAGCGATCGGCTGGCAACAAGGGAAACGCTGATCCGCAGCCAGAGAGAGCGGTCAGCTAACGAAACGAGCGATCAAAAAGAGCAAACGCAGATCCGCAGCCAGAGAAAGCGGTCTGAGTCAAATAGTTAGAAGCGTCTGTAGCCGCTTGTTAGCCTCGCTACGGGGAAAGTGAAGCGCTGCGAGCCGCAGCCGCTCTGCATTTGGCGCGAAATTCAAACGGGTGTCATTTGAATTTCGAGCCAGTAGGAATCACAGCACAGCGCTGTAGAGAGTCACTAACGCCCACTTTTTTTGGCGCGAATCAAGACACCTCCAACGGCTAGCAGCCAACGTGGTAACCCAGAGAGAGAGAAAGAGAGGGTAGCAAAAAACCTCTCCAGAGCTGATATCACTAGTAACTCACGAGCGTTCGTAGTCCCAGAGAGATTTTTCCGCAGGTAGCCCAGCCGTTCCAGCACCATGAGTTCCAATCCAGTATTCCCGGCGTTTAAACCAGACGAAGAGAAGTGGGAATCGTATAAGAACCGTTTCAATCATTACATCGATGCGGTCGGCCTGTCGGATGCGGGAGAGCATCGGAAAAAATCCTATTTCCTAATCTACTGCGGAGCCACCGTTTACGATACCGCTGCAGCACTCGTGGCGCCGAGAGAATTAAAAAATGTTCCGTGGTCCGAGTTGCTTGAGATCCTCACAAACCACTACGCTCCCAGGCCTTCACAAATCGCCAGGAGGTTCACGTTCCGAATGAGGAAGCAATCAAGTAAGGAGACCATCAACCAATATATGGCCGCCCTCAGAACAGCAGCCCTGCACTGCGGGTTTGGAACATACCTGGAGGACATGCTCCTCGATCAATTGGTTTGTGGGGTCAAGGATCTCAACCTACAGAGGCGACTGCTAGCTAAAAAAGACCTCAACCTCGCGCAAGCGGTAGAGGAGGCCCTAGCAGCCGAGCTAGCTACGAACTCAGCCACCGAAATTCAGGGCCCAAGCGCCAAGCTAGCAGCGTTCCCAGTCCATTCCGAAGAGGTGGAAGCGGAGGAAGGCCACAACGATGAGAACGATGTCCATCGCCTCACCAATGACAGACGGTCGCAGGTAGGGGCCAAACAAGAATACACCGGTCCACCCAAGCACATCACCCTGTGCCTAGCCTGTGGGGGATCACATCAAAGGGCCACCTGCAAGTTTAAAGGAGCCGTTTGCAACAACTGCCATAAGAGGGGGCACATTGCGAGAGTCTGCCAAGCCCCCCAAAGCGCTGCACAAAGACCCCCGTCCTCGCACTCGGGACCACAGAGGCAAGTATTAAACTGTCGCACGCACCGCCTTGCCAGGCGTACTTGCCACTCTGTTAGTAAAATTTCTCTCTCCGTTTCCCTAGAAGGTAAACCGTGCCACATGGAGGTTGACACAGGGTCAGCGCTCTCAATAATCTCGTGGAACACCCTCAAGAGACTCCACCCCAGCCTATCTACTACCCGGCTTCAGAGATGCCAGTTCGGTCTGAAGGACTACCAGGGGAAGGCCATTCCCGTGATCGGCAGAGGCAAGTTCTTTGTCAGTTTTAGAGCTTTTAAAGGCCACCTACCTCTAGTGGTAGTTAACGGCAATCTACCCACCTTATTGGGGCTCGATTGGTTTCCCCACCTCGGCCTAGGGTTAACAGGAGTCCATGCTGTCTCAACCTCAGACACTGACTCCTTATTCGCTGACTACGCAGATGTGTTCAGCGAGGAGCTGGGGTGTTATAATGGAACCCCCATCTCGTTCACCGTTGACCCCCAGGCAGTCCCAATCAGATTAAAACCACGTAGAGTTCCATTTGCTATTCGACCAAAACTAGACGCTGAATTGGATAAACTACTAAAACAAGGGGTCATTGAGCCAACAGATTTCGCCAAGTGGGAGACGCCCATTGTCACACCCCTCAAAAAAGATGGTAGCCTGAGAATTTGCTCGGACTACAAGACAACAATCAATAAATATTTACAAGTTAGCGCCTACCCCGTGCCCGTCATTCAGCACTTATTGCACACATTCGAACCGGGCAGTATTTTTGCTAAATTGGACATGTCTCAAGCATATCAACAGTTCCCTGTTGATAACCAAACAGCGGAACTTCAGACCATCGTCACTCACAGGGGTGCCTTCCGATGCAAGCGTCTCCAATTTGGCGTAAGTGTTGCCCCGGGTATTTTTCAATCCCTCATGGAGCGGATTTTACAGGGCCTCCCTGGTGTAGTACCCTACTTCGACGACATCTTGGTCTCGGCCAGGGACAGACCCCAACTCTTCCAGAGAGTGCGAGCAGTGTTAGAGAGGTTCAGACAGCATGGCCTCAAGTTAAAAAAAGAAAAATGCGCCATTGCCACTAGACAGGTGGACTTTCTGGGTTATAAAATTGACGCCTCTGGCATTCACTCCCTGGAGTCCAAGGTCAGGGCGATCCACGAAGCTCCCACACCGACCTCCAAAACAGAGCTACAAGCTTTCTTGGGACTCCTAAACTTTTATGCATTCTTTTTGCCCCATAAAGCCTCAGTAGCCGAACCCCTACACAGATTACTAGACAAAAAGTCACCGTGGCACTGGGGGCACAAAGAAGACCAGGCGTTTAATGCCGTCAAATCACTACTTACGTCAGAGGCAGTGCTCATCCAATTCGACCCCAACCTTCCTTTAGTACTGGCAGCAGACGCATCCCCTTTTGGAATTGGGGCGGTCCTTAGTCACCGACTCGCCAATGGCGCCGAGGCCCCCATCGCCTTTTTCTCCAGGACGCTCTCGGCCACGGAACGAAATTACAGCCAAATAGACAAGGAAGCCCTAGCAGCTGTTGCAGCCGTGAAAAAGTTTCACGAATTCCTTTTTGGCCACTTCTTCGAACTGGTCACCGACCATAAGCCCCTCCTGGGCCTACTGGCCGGCGACAAACAGACACCTCAAGTCCTCTCCCCTCGGATGACAAGGTGGACGCTTTTCCTAGCGGCCTACTCATACAAACTTATCCACCGCCCGGGCAAAACTCTATCCCACGCTGACGCACTCAGTCGCTGCCCCTTACCCGCTCCGGCTGAAGACCCAGCTCCTGTCAATGCCATTTTTGAAATCACCCAGTTGGACCTGCCCATCACCGCCCTTGACATCGCCGCCAAAACCAAGGCAGACCAAACGCTCGCCCAGGTGCTCGACTGGGTGAGGAGGGGGTGGCCGGGAGGCAATGTTGATAACAAATTCGCACCCTTTAAGACTCGCATGCAGGAGCTGTCCAGTTTGCAGGGTTGTCTACTGTGGGGCACTCGAGTGGTCATCCCGACCTCGCTGCGTACCCGAGTCCTGGAAGCGTTGCACGAGGGACACCCCGGCATTGTGAGAATGAAGGCGTTGGCACGCAGCTACGTGTGGTGGCCGGGTCTAGACGAGGACATTGTCAATTGGGTAAGTTCCTGCAGCATTTGCCAGGAATCCCGTCCTGCTCCCCCCATCGCCACCCCTACCAGATGGGAGAGCGCCAGCGCCCCTTGGTCTAGAATCCATATCGATCTGGCCGGCCCCGTGCATGGAAAGATGTTCCTAGTGGTCGTGGACGCTTATTCCAAGTGGATAGACGTGGCGCAGCTATCCACGACCACCACACTAGCAATCACCAACGTGTTAACGCGCCTGTTCGTTACACATGGACTACCCGACTCCTTGGTCTCCGATAATGGCCCACAGTTCGCATCAGTAGAATTCAGCCGTTTTGCAGCCAACCTAGGCATTCGCCACATTTTCACAGCCCCATTTCACCCTGCAAGTATGGGTTGGCTGAAAGGGCCGTCAGGACCACCAAAGAGGCCCTCGCTAGGTTTGGCAGAGATGACTGGCACCACAAACTCTCACGGTTCCTGATGAGCCAGCACTCAACCCCCTGTGCAGTCACCAATAAGTCCCCAGCGGAACTTCTGATGGGCCGGCGCCTGAGGACTGTATTAGATAGACTGCACCCACAATACTGCCCTGACTCTCCCCTCGCTTCCACTTCGGGGGTTAGACATTTTATGTTACAGGAGCCGATATTCGCAAGGAATTTCGCTGGGGACCCACTTTGGATTCCGGGCGAGGTCATCGCCGTCACCGGGCCGAGATCATATAGAGTCAGGCTGGAGGATGGTCGCGTCTGGAGGAGACACATAGACCAACTCAGAAGGCGCCTCAGCAACCTCGCAAACAAGAATACAGAGTCTCCAGTCGAAGGGGAACCGTCCCATCTGCCACCCAGCCACACCGCACCCAGTGACCAGTCTGCGCCAGCGGTCGTTCCGGTCAGCCCAAACTCGGACAACAGCGCCCAGAGAGTTGACCAACCGGATCCAACCCACGAGAGTTTGACTCCAGAAACCAACCCGGTGGTTTCCGAGGATGCCCAGTCCAGAGAGAGTGTTGGCGACACTATGCCAGCTCAACCGTCACAGACTGATACCGAACAGTCAGACAATGTTCCCGAGTTGCGCCGCTCCGGGCGCCAACACAAACCCCCCAGCTACCTCAAGGACTATGCGTGTTCGCATCTGGGGGGAAGGGGTGTTATGTCCTGAGGACTCAAGGAGTTCTCACTCAGGTCCACTCACTTTGTGTGGGCGTTATTCCCCCATTCCCATTGGTCGGTTCTCCCCAGCAGCCAGCTATAAAAGCAGGCTGCGGGGTCCAACTGGCTGCTGATTGCTGCGAGCCAGTTCCAGGCTTGGCAAGCACGGTCAGCCCTTTATTTGTAAAATAAAGTACTGTTGCACTCATGCTCTGGTTCAGCCTCTCATTGCTCAAACTTAACATCATCCCTGTGTAGTATCTTACTGATTTTGTCTGTAGTACCTCTAATGTGGGGCAGGACAGCTGTTCCATAGGTCTATTCATCTTGTATATATACATATATACATACACATACACACACACACACACACACACACACACTGACCCATATGCATTGTACGAGATTTTCATCTTTGGTTTCATGCATTTCTGTAGCATATAGTGGTCCTTTACATACAGTATTTCAACCACCTCCTCTTTACCACATTTTTGGAAAGGCAAAATACAATGCTAACTCAATGCTTGGACATTATATTAATTGATTTTGTTTTCAGTTTTCTGATACTGATATCCTAAGCACTCAGATCCTCTGGAAATAGGGCACCATATAAATTGTAGTAATGAACAAGTAAATACATGTATGCATGTTTTCAAGGCAAATGTGTGTGACAAAGATTGATTTCAACTGGATTGAATTAATGTGTCTGGTTTAAGAAGCACTCTTTTTCAGAAGTATGACTTCAGTGATGGGATTAAAACAAAATTATTATCTGTGGGTGTGGCTTGGTGGGCATGGCAGGGGAAGGATACTGTAAAATCTCCAGTCAGAGATGGTATTCTCCGAACTACTCAAAATTTCTGCTACTGGTTCTCCAGAACTGGTCAGGACCTGCTGAATGCCACCTCTGGATTACTTTATGCCCCTGTAAATAGACCTTGACATTTCATGTTAAATGTGATTATTCTATCTTGGGAGTCTCTCTCCTCTTAGCATTAGCTATTTTCATTGTTAGGAGTTTTAACCTTGTAAAACCTGCTGTCTCTGAAGGTTTTCTTTTCTTTCACTTTTAAAATAAAGACAATATTACTTAAGCAATTTAAGACAATATTCAAAGACCAGGTAAACCAAGTAGGAGTCCAACCTCTGCATTTCTAAACATGATGATAACTCCATTACTATCAACTATGAAAATGCCATAATTAATATATTAACGTACTGTATCTAAATAATTCAAAAAGTAAAGCAACACTTCCCCAAACCAGTTTTTTTTCTTCAGAAACTGCCTCTCTTCAGCTCATCCTCTGTAAGTGAGCAGGTGAATGGTGGACAAACCTTCCAAGTTCTTATTGTCTTGGAGATAGAATTTAATTGTGTTGCTTTATGCAGAACTGGTGGTGTGGACTTCCACCCCTCTCTGCACTTTTCAAAATTCATTACTGTAAGTGATGCCATTTTGATTTTGCAAAGGGGTGTGTGTGTGTGCATGTGTGCGTGTGTGTATATACTGAGAGTAGAATTGCATATTATGACAAAGATAAAAATTGGATGAGACAAGAACATCTTTGTTTAGCAATGTAGATTTTTGTTAGCATTGCTTTTCTGCTGTAATGTAACACCCTGCACTCTATCATTCACTGCCAGCTCAAAACTATTGATACAACTGTCAACTACATCTCAAAATGAAGAAAGAATAGGAGAATAACATAGAACTCATGAGCACAATGCCCTGGCTGAAGGGGAAAGCTTTGTCAAAAGAGAAAGCAGAGCAGCTTTAGATATGAACAAATGGTTGATTAAATTTGTATAAGAATAGAAAAAAAGAAAACTGATAACAATCTAGATCAGAGGTCCCCAAACTTGGCAACTTTAAGACTTGTGGACTTCAACTTCCAGAATTCTCCAGGCTGAAGAATTGCCAAGTTTGGGGACCTCTATCTGGATAATGCCCTCTGGAGCAAGGGTCGCCAACCTTTTGGACCTCAGGGACCACCAAACTCATAATTTTAGATCCCAGGGACCACTAACTAGTTCTATGGGCATGGCCTAATTTGTGGGTATGGCTTGGTGGTCATGTGACTGGCTGGGCATGGCTTGTATGTAAATATTATAAATATTTATATAAATACTGATTTTTTTAATAAAAAAGAGCAACTTTTACCCAAAATCAGGCAAAGCAAGCAGGCAGATTGAGTTGCTCATAGAATCACAAATTCATTCAGAAATCTATCTATCTGCTATTGGCTAGCTCAGTCTGTCACATAAAATTTGCTTACAAGCAAACTCATAAAATTAACTCACAACACACCATGCATGTAAATATTGATTTTTTTATTTTAAAAAAGAGCATTTTTTACCCAAAATCAGGCAAAGCAGACAGATTGAGTTGCTCACAGAATCATTCAGTGATCTATCTATCTGCCATTGGCTACTCAGTCTCTCAAAGTTGCTTGCTGTGAGTCTGCACTGAATTTGCTTCCAAGCAAACCTTCAGTCCTAAGGGAAGTTCGGCTGTACTTAAAAGCAGAGCCAAAGATCTAAAGACTAGCTAGAAAGCAAGAAATCCAAATCCAAATTTCCTGCCTCCTAGCTAATCTAAATCTCCTGGCAGAGCAGAACAGATTATGGTCAGAAAAAGGAAAAATAGCAATTTAGCAGGCAAGTTTGCTGGTTATGGAGTGAGTGGGCGGGCAGGAGAGTTCCCATGGGACATGTGGGCGGTGCAGCCTTGTGTTTCTGTGCAGCCTGGATTAATTGCTTTGGGAGGGTACTCTGAGGGGGGAGATTTCTCTGCGGCCCACCAAAATTTTCTCATGGCCCACCAGTGGGCCACGGCCCACTAATTGGCAACCACTGCTCTGGATAGGATTACAGCGTTCAGTGAAAACAGATGTGTATGGCAAGTTTTGTTTTGGAATGTAAAGAGAATAAGTGGTAAAGGAAAAGGAAGGAAGGAATAGAATAACAGAGTTGGAAGGGATCTTGTAGGTCATCTAATCCAATCCCCTGCTCAAGCCAGGAGACCCTATACCATTTCTGACAGATGGGTGTTGTGGCTCCGGGCTTGGATTCAGCTCCTGTGACTGATATGAGTTCAAGTGAGGAGGTCATGGCAGAAAAATATGAGCCGGCATGGCTCAGTGATTGGACTGGTAACCAGGATGAGGAGATGGACATGACAAAGGACGACAGACCTGATGTATTAGAATTGTCAGGACCTTTGACCTCCTCTGGTTCCTTATCTGATCAACAGCTGGGAATGGCTGACAGGGAAGTTTTGAGAGAGTCTTCTAGTGGAGATGAGAACTTGGAAAATTTGTGGTTAAATGTAAAAAACAGAAGACGGTTGAGAAGGCAAAATCAGCTGGAGCGAATGAGGAGAGCGAGTCAGTAAATTAGCACATTGCCTCAATGAGTATAAAAGGACACAGCTGGGCTGGTACATTTTGCCAGGAACAAAGTGACTATTTGAGTGAGGACGTTACAGCAAGAAGCTCTGAGATTGGAGATTTATTGCCAGGACTAGTTTGCCGGACAGAGTAAAGATTTATGCTGTGGATTGAGGTTTCTGCCAGCCGTTATCTTGTAAGACTTCTTTCCGTTTGATTTAATTGTGAAACGGCTGCTTTCTATTTTGTTCGTTTGAATTTTGAAGGGGAGTCATAACAGATGGGTGTCCAGTAATGAAGCACCCACAACCTCTGAAGGCAACCACTGCTTTATTGTTCTCACTGTCAGGAAATTTCTCCTTAGCTTGATTATTTTCCATCCACTGCTTCTTTTAAATATAATTTAAAATATAATTTTTAATTATATTTAATTCCATCCATTGCCTTTTAAATATATTCAATCAGAATAGAGCTGGATGGGATCTTCTTGTCCAACCCCCTGCTCAAGCAGGAGACTTTATACCAGTGGTGGGATTCAAAAAAAATTATTACAGGTTCTGTGTGCATGGCTTGGTGGGCGTGGCAGGGGAAGGATACTGTAAAACCAAGACAAATTCCTTGTGTGTTCAACCACCCTTGGCCAATAAAGAACTCTATTCTATTCTATTCTGTTCTAAAATCTCCAGTCAGAGGTGGCATTTGCCAGTTCTCTGAACTATTCAAAATTTCCACTACCAGTTCTCCAGAACTGGTCAGAACCTGCTGAATATCACCACTGCCTTATACCATTTCACATGAGTTTCCAGTCTTTTCTTTTTTTAAAAAAATAGATTTTATTAAATTTACAATTTAAAAACACATCGACAATACA
>NW_020769367.1:5163882-5191528 GCF_900518735.1 Pseudonaja textilis | reverse complement strand
ACTGCTGCTGTGCACTCAGCTAGGGGGTTTATCCCCAAACACTAACACCCATGGAGGACCCGGCCCCGGTCCATGCAATTTTCGATGCCAGTGAGTTTAACATCCCAGTCACCGCCGGTGACATAGCTCTCCACTCCAAGAAAGACAAACTGATCGCCCAGGTCCTGGACTGGGTACGGAGGGGGTGGCCGGGCAGTAATCTGTCAACTGATTTCTCACCGTTTAAAACCCGCCAGCAGGAACTTTCCAGTTTACAGGGCTGCCTACTATGGGGGACCAGAGTGGTCATTCCAAAACCGCTGCGTACGCCCGTCCTGAAAGCGTTACACGAGGGGCACCCGGGCATCGTCCGGATGAAAGCATTGGCTCGGAGTTATGTATGGTGGCCCAGCATGGACGACGAAATCGCGAAATGGGTAAGCTCCTGCCGCCCCTGCCAAGAATCCAGGCCAGCACCACCGATTGCTACCCCAACCAAATGGGAGAGTGCCAACGCACCGTGGTCACAATTGCACATTGACTTGGCAGGTCCCTTCCACGGCAAGACTTTCTTAGTGGTCGTGGATTCATTCTCCAAATGGATAGATGTGGCCCTCCTACTCACAACTACCACCCGAGCAGTTGCCCAGGCTCTGACCCGCTTATTTGTTACACATGGTCTACCTGACACCATAGTCTCAGATAATGGCCCCCAATTTGCCTCCACAGAATTCAGCCAGTATATCACCAACCTGGGCATCCGGCATATCCTAACGGCTCCCTTTCACCCTGCCAGCAATGGGTTGGCAGAGAGAGCCGTTAGGACAGCGAAAGAAGCATTGGCAAGATTCACTCAAGATGACTGGCACTCCAGACTCTCTCGTTTTCTTTTAAGCCAACACTCGACCCCTTGTACTGTCACAAACAAATCCCTCGCCGAGTTACTGATGGGCAGACGCTTAAGGACAGTATTAGATAGACTGCATCCCCACTACTGCCCTGACACACCAATTGGTTCTAACAGTAGGGTCAGGAGTTTTATGTTACAGGACCAAGTGTTCGCCAGAAACTACGCAGGCGATCCACTGTGGGTGCCCGGAAAGGTCGTGGCCATCACCGGCCCTAGATCATACCGCGTCCAGCTAGAGGATGGTCGTATATGGCGGAGGCATCTGGACCAGATAAGAAGTCGCCAGAGCGAACATGCCAACGCTGATCCAGGGACTCCGGTGACTGTCCAATCGCCGTACCCGAATCCCAGCTGCGACCTCCAGAGTGACCAGTCATCACCAGCCGAGCCAAGAGAATGGACGGTAGACCGGGACCGTCCTACAGAGGTGTCAGCCGTTCCAACCAGCGACGCCACCGGGTTGCGTGACAATGACAATTTAACAATCCAACCCGGGGGCTGTGACCATTCCCATACGCCAGACCGGGCCCCAGTTCGATCCGAGGGTCCAGCAGAGACAGTTCCGGACTCCCAGAACTCCATGCCACCTTGTGTCTCACCAGAACTGCGCCGGTCTGGACGCTCGCACAAGCCGCTCGCTTATTTAAAGGACTACTCATGTTCGTATCTGGGGGGAAGGAGTGTTATGTCCCCGGGACTAACACAAGTTCTCTATCAGGTCCGTCCATCCGGTGGGGGTGTTTGCAACCCCCATTGGCTGGCTCCCTTCGACAGCCGGCTATAAAAGCCGGCTGCTAGGTCGAGCCAGTCGCTGTTCGCTAGCTAGTCTGCTGTTAGCTGCAGACGCGACAGCCCCCTTTATTCCCTCGAATAAAGCGTGTTACAGAATGCTCTGGTGTGGTCTCCCCTTTCTTTGGAACTTAACAGAGGGTATCTGCTAAGAAATTATTCATCTCGGTAAGTAGCAACAGGTAAAGTTGAAACGGTTAAAATACCGAGCTTATTGGATCTGTTTAGGGGATAGCTTCCTCAGGGTCATTAATGCCTCCAGGTTCTTGTGGTCCATCCACACTTCAAATGGGATCCTACTACTCTCTAAAAACTGCCTCCAGGTCAGAAGAGCCCATCAGATTGCACAAGCCTCCTTCTCCCAAATGGTCCATGGCCTCTCAGTATCAGATAACTTGCAAGATGTTATAACTTGCAAGCATAGGGTTGCAAACCCCCCACCCCCTTTCATTCCTCTGGAGTAAAACTGCCCCTATTACCACATCGCTGGCACTGCCTGCATCACAAAAGGCTCATCTGGATTTGAGTGCTTCAAGACTGGCTCTGCAGCAAAGAACTGCTTCAGCTTTTTGAAGGTGGCTTGGCATTTGATTTTTTTAGTTTACTTTATTGTCATTGCACCTGGTACAATGAAATCAAACACCATCTTTAGTATGACTGAAAATAAACACAAACACACATCCTTCATACCCTATACATTGAATTGAAAACCCCTGATATTGCATTAATATTGCACTATGCAGTAGAATTCAATAGAGTTATTGCCCTGGGATAGAAGCTGTTTTTCAGCCTATTTGTCCTTGTTTTTATTATTCTGTACCGTCTGCCAGATGATAATAGTTCAAAAAAAGAGTGCCCAGGATGAGATGGATCTTTGAGAATGTTTTGGACTTTCTTAAGGCAGTGGGAGCTATAAAGCTCTTCCAAAGAGAGGAGAGGGCAATCAATGATCTTCTGGGCAATGATGTTAACCCTCTGGAGTGCTGTCCTATCTGCCACTGTGCAATTGGCAAACCATACAGTGTTGCAGTAAGTTAAAATACTCTCTATGGTGCAGCAGTAGAAGGTCACCATCAGTTTTTCATTCAGTTGTTGTTTTCTGAGAAGTCTAAGGTACTATAATCTCTTTTGACCAGTGCCGCAATGTGAGCATCCCAGGTCAGGTCCTCTTTTACAGTAACTATGGGTGACATTCTCTGACATTCTATTGCTATCTAAGGTTCTCTGCTGTGCTTATACTTTGATATCTTTGTTTACTGTAAATGACAAAGGCAACCAGTAAGATTTTGTAGTTGGCTATACTTTGGACTGTTAAACGTATATGACCTGGACCATTTATTGGACTGTGCTATTTCTTAAAGTAAACTTTAACTCAATTTAGTGTATCTGTGTGTGGCTGGATAATTATTCATAACTATTCTCATAAACATTTCCATGTGCATATCCTTGTTACTCAAGCGCTATTTTGTACATATCATAACAGGTAGACCAGCATTCCCTCAGGCCAATCTCTCAGGTGATCCATAAGGTTATGAAAATCTTGGGTGTAATCTGCCATTGGCCACTTGCCTTGCCATAGGAAGTGGATGTGATCTCTCCATGCCAGACTGTTATGGGGGCCTTTGAATCTAGAGAGGGGTGCAGCCTTATGGCTGGTGTCTCTTCATGACATGGGGCCTCTGGAGCTGAAACACCTTCCCAGCCTTATCTGGGCACCCACAGATAGAGGACAATACTGCTGCATGTAGAAGCACGGAGATGAAAGTTTGCAGGAAGCAATTTCCTTTGAGTCCAACTTCTGCCTTGACAGATTTCTGGAAAGGAGGAGTGGGTGGGTGGGGGATCTGCATGAGGGGAGGCTGCCCCAACAAGCCAGAATCCTTACCACGCATGATTGGAAATGGGGATTTCCTTTTGAAGAAGGCCAGCCTCCCTTGTGCAGGATGGGGGAGAGCTGCTGCCCTGCCTCCTCCTCTTGCTCTCCAGAGATCTGTCAAGGCTGTCAGCTTTGGAAGCTATGTTAGAACTAGAAGCTTCCATGCTGCCACATTCCTGTGTCTGGGAAAGTAGGAGGGGTGAATTATAGAGTGTTGATAGTTAGACATAATAGCATTCTTCTTTTTGGTCAAGGTCATGTTATTCATGCACCTGGAGGAGGAGTGGTTAAAGGGATGTCTCAAGTTGGGACGGTTGGTGATTGGACCATGTGATGGACCATGTGATGGGGCAGGGGTTGGGTTTTGACTTTTGAATTACTAAGGGAAAACCCAGAAGTCTCAGATTTGGGTTTTCCCAGATGTACCAGTATAGAGTAGTATACCTACTCTAATAAAATGAGTTTTTAATTGGAGTTGGGTTTTTCTGGAACCCTGACAAAGGCAGAACTTGGAGGAAAGAGCTTCCTGCAAATTTCTCCTCCGTGCTTCTACATGCAACAGTATCTTCCTCCACCTCCTGCTTTACTGGGAGGGGGCACCAGACAGGGAAATGCCAATGATGTCTAGGATTGGGAGAAGAAAATCTCCTTTGGCATGATGTGCACATGCATACACACACACACATACACACACACACCATTCCAAATTTGGAGACTTTTATCTACACCTGAGCTTGCAAACTGCCAATCATGCCTGGGTTTGGGGAGAAGGCCCTCTTCTTCTTCTGTGGAGAAAAGTTGCCAAACTTAGAATGTAGAGTGTGTGTGTGTGCATGTGCGCATGTGCATGTGCATGTGCTTGGCTGCCAACAGTTTGGGGAGGCAAGAAACTTGTGGTGCACCAAACTGTCCCCATGTTGAGTTAACTGGTGCAACTTGTTCTGTCTCCACCCAGCCATCCCAAGTCAGCTGCACCCATTGTGTGGCATCAAGCCAGCCACCCAGCCACATCTACCTAGCCATGCCCACCTGGCCTCTGTGAGTCATCATAGTCTTGCATGCAACTGGCCTTTGATGTAGCCCTCAGTGAAATTCAGTTTGACACCTCTGTTCTAAGTGTTCATCAGTTGAGTCATTTAGAATAGAGACCAAATCTAATGGCTACTTGTGTAAATCTTCATTTCCAATATGGTAATGAAGCAATAAATATTGCTCCTGGTATGGAACAATAAAAACCAAGTGAGTGGCAACTTGCTGAATCTAAGTACTATTGAAATGGAAGAGAAGAAATTTTGTCAGAATTCATTCTGGCACTGAAGTCCCTCATTAAAATCTTCTCTGAACTTAGAAATTGAGTTATCAGTTCTAGCAGTCACTCTTCAAGAAATGTTCCAAATTGTCTTCATTTGTGAGAGAAGCCTGTATGGAGGAATTTATACATTAATCAGTAATAAATTTTATGATCCACTTTTAATTCAGTAATCAATGCAAATATGTTGAGGGAAATGGGGCATGACATAGTTGTACAAAGTTTTGAAGAAATAAATGTAGTAATGCCTCCATTAGCACACCCACTCTTCAGGCTAGGTGTTATTACCAAAGAGTGTGTAGTTGTTCAATTTTATGGAGTGGAGTTCCCATCTTTCCTGGAGAAATTCAAATTGTCTGAAGAGGAAAGAAAAGTAGGTTTTCATATATAGCATGCAACCAGCTATAATCCAGGAAAGCAGATAGATATTTGTCACTTTGCAGAGGATGATAATTGAAAGAAATCTGATGAAATTTGTGTCTCCTTGATCAGAACCAAAGTGTTGGTTGTTACATTTATTGTTTTTAAAAGTTGAAGTGGTTAGATTATTAGATTTCTATTGGATTTCATTAAAGATCCATGAGTTGACTTTGTCTCTCTGTTTCTGTAATATAAATAAGTGGAAAGTGAGATGGGTGTAAAGGGGTTGGTGGTCTGCTATTGTTCTGCTCTTGCTATAGAAGAAGTTATAGAAGGGTTATTAACTAGAGATGTATGGGAGGAGAGTATAATGAATTTAACTGATGCTACTGGGAAATTAATTATTTTGACAGCTTGAGTTTGAAAGAACAGATCATTTACAGCTTTTCCAGGGCACTAGAAGTTGGAGTCATAATCCCATATCAACTTTGAGATGTAAAGTTATAAAAGCTTTTTTTAAAAAATTGTCCAGCCTTTTCAAATAGTGCAGTTTGTTACTTGGGAACTGTGAAAAAAACTCTGGGATTTCTTCTGGTAAAAATGTCAGAGCTAAAAAGTTTTCTGGTCTTAGTTTCTGTGAAAGTGGAAAATAATTCTTGATTCCTTCCCTCTGGCATTTCTTTGTGTGCCTGAACCCTGATACCGTCTTCTTTTCTCTAGATTGAATATCCCCAGTTTCTTCAGCCTATTTATATTGAACATAGCCTCTGCATCATATTTCTCTGAACCTGCTGTAATCTGTAAATATCTGTCTGTAAATGTAATGTACAATCAAACACAATATTGTAGGTCTGGTCTCACAAGTTCAGAATACAAAGAAGTAAGACTTCATGCATTTCTCATAAAATGCTTCATTTAATGCAACCAACAACTGTGTTTGTTCTTCCATCAGTTCACTCACACTGCTGGTTCCAAAACCAAGCTCGTCTTCAATGTAGTGTTCCTAGACATGAATCTCTTGTTTTCTATGCATATCCCCGTTTTTTCTTGCATAGTTTTAGATAGCTGATGTTATTTTATGCTATGTCTAATAACATTCCTCATGATATGTTTATATATGTTTTAATGATTGTTTTAACCACATTGCTACTTTAAGTTTCTGTTAGTGTTGAGCATCATTTGTTGGTAGAAAAGATAAAACATAAATCCCGGAATGATTACACTTGCTGCAACCATTTTCAACTACTATCCATCCATCAATCAATCAGATTTAATCAGTCAGCTTTTAAACACTGTTTTAAAATAGTTAATAAGTAACTTATATAATTATATGGCCATCAAGTTCCCCTGTTGAATCTTACTATAAATGAACAGAGTTCTCTGGCTGATTATAAATTTTGGACAGATAAATTTAGGAGTTGACTGTCTTTTAAATAGTCTGATTCCAGTCAATATTGGGATTTCAAAGATACTTGCATCTACACCTGGAGAGAAACCAGACACTGGGACTCGGAAGAGAATTCGTGTTGCAGTAACATGTATCTGGTCGTCACAAGCAAGTGCATGAACAGAACCTTCTGAATTATTTTCAAAGGCAGTTTCAATAGTTCACCAAGATAGGAATTCATATGACAGATTCTGATCTCCCTAAGTCTGGAGAACCTGGTAAATCAGCCACAACTGGGAAACCCCTTCTTCTCCAGCCACAGCAGCATCTGCTCCTCTGCCTATTATTACATGTAATTAAACATTTGAGGATATGGTTTACCATCTCTTTGCAAAAGGACTGAATCCGATAATCTTTTTAGTTGTTCCTTTCTTTTCTATAATTCAAGAGATTATCTGATTTACAGATAGCCTTTTGGGAGGAGATAATGTCAGCTGGAAATCCTAGTCATTGGGGTAGGAGTGCACTTTTTCTATAGTGAAAAGTGCTTATCTGACCAAATTTTTTAAAAGGGCAAGCATCAGAAAGATTCCTATGTGGCAATGTCATTTTGAAAACTTTAAAACCTCATAAGTACATTTTTATCTTAAATAGATATGATAAAGAATAATATGACCTTGCCCAAAATAAAAGTCAGTTGGAGCAGGCTCCCTTTGGTAATTTATGTTTTACATTCTCTGAACCCAAGCTCACAAGGCAGTTTACAAACAAAACATAAATCAAGGGAGATTAAAATAGAAGAAACTAATTAAAAACGGAACTATTTTTAAAACAAGAGAATCAATCAATAGCCTTCTCTCTCCCAATGCTTTCAAAACAGTTTTCATTAAATACATAGAAGACAGCCATGAAAAGACTAGGAGAGATTAAGGAAGGCTTAGATGAAGAGTTCTGAGATTAAAATAGGGATCATGTTGTTCAGCTCTGCTTATCAAAATAAATCAACAGAGAATGGAGATGATGGATAAGGAGTATTGTATGATGGAGATTTATTTATTTATTTAAATTCTATTTATTTATTAATTTTATTTATTTTAATTCTATGCCCCAATCAAGATCATGATTTACTTCAATTCTCCACCAAGCAATTGTACATAGCTAGGTAATGTGAATAACATCTATCTAGTTTGGCAATTCCGATTCTAGTAGCTATGAACGTAACTTTTTAAGTTTTTCCACTGAAAGTAGGTATTGAAAGCATATTTAATTGTGTACTTTGAGACAAGGATACACAGAAATATCCTTGTTCCCAGAGAATCTGTTTAAATGGCTTGAAACTATTAAAATATCTGACAAAGTATGGGATATCAGAATTATTTCTACACATATTTAACATCTGCTACAGTAGATATATTTTAAAGGCAAAGACAGAAAGTGAGGAGACAGCACACTTTTGCTGTAACTAATAGTTCCAATGTGTGCTTAATGTGCAATTTTAATAAAGTTTTGCCATGGCAGGAAAGGAGGTAAGGGAATAACTTATGGGAAATCCTTTGTAATGGAAAAAGAGACAAATTGCCTCATGTTTTTTTTCTGGCCAAGAGAATTCATGGCTCTCATACAGCAAGCCAAGCCATTTTTCCGCAATCAGTCTGTACTGCAGAAAGACTGGCAAAACAACCCAATCTTTTTTAAAAATCCTTTACATTTACTCAGTTCTTCAAACAATTTTCTTGATATACCCATCAGTCTATTGTTTTAAACACAAATCCCAAATATTAACATTTACCCCAAGAATACATCAAAAGACTTTCATTCTTTCAAAGCAATTCTCAGCTCAGAAAATAATGGACATTCATAAATAATAGCTCTTATTATCTGAATGATTCTCAATATTATATGCCACCCAATTTCCACTGACTCTGAGCGGTTGTTATGCCAGCTTCTATCTTAATTCTTACTTTAATCCAATCTATTTTAGTACTGGATAAATTTCATGAATGTTGTTAATAGGCACAATTGGTTACTAAAATAATGATAGTGAAAGCGTTGTTTCTGGCATATTATGGATGCCTCATCTTGAGATATCAAGATAGTAGGAAGCCTGGAAGCCTCCTCATGCTGCAACAACGTGTCTTCCAAGGTCAAGATGTTTCCTTTTCTCATTAACATTCAGCAGGGCCATGAAGAGCTTTGAGGGCATAAAGATGGCCAGGTTTTTGCAGGAGCTGTTTAATAAGTATCTGGTTCAAGGTCTGATTATTAGCACTGGTGATGTAAGTTATGTAGTTTATTCTGTTATAACAGAATACTTTTATGAGTTGGGATTTTCATTGTTCTATTGTTTTTATGCTTGTGAGATTCTTGAAGTCTTGGATAGAGGCAAGCAAACAACTAATGGAACAGACAGAGGTAAACATTCAGAGCTACATTTGTATAAGCTTTCCCATCATAAAATCCAAAACTAAGCATGTATTTACTAATTGTTTTACAGTATGTGTTCCATGCAATTAGCATAATAAATCTTAGCATAGATTTGCTGGACAAGAATATTTTCCAACCAAATCCTAACTCAACAGAAACTCTCAACACAAAGGAGTTAGGGGAGAGTAAATCTCCAGCACAATGAGATCCCATTTTAAGTATTTCCTATTCACATTTTTATTTTTTTAATTCGTTGTGTGTGATCACTGTTCCACTTAGCACATTGCACTCACAGCTGATAAATGCACTTGAAAACTGTTCACTGTTCTGATTTTTTTTTTTTAATAACAGAGGGATAGAATCAAGATCCTGTAACATATTTACACTACTTTATAAAGCCTTAGTAAGATCACATTTAGAATACTGCATCCAGTTTTGGTCACCATATTTTTTTTAAAAAATGCAGAGAATCTGGAAAGAGTGCAGAAAAGAGCAACAAAGATGATTAGGGGACTCAAAGCTAAAATATATGAAGACTGGTTGCAGGAATTGGGTTTGTCTAATCTTGTAAAAATAAGGACTAGCTCTGTTCCAATATTTGAGGGGCTGCCACAAAGAAAAAGGGATTAACCAATTTTCCAACATACCAAAAGGCAAGACAATAAGCAGTGGATGGAAAATAATCAAGAAGAGAAGCAAACTAGAATGAAAGAGAAAGTTCCTATCAGTGAGAACAATTAATCAGTGACACTGCTTGCCTTCAGAAGTTCTGGGTACTCAATCACTCTATGTTACTCTTCAATAAGTAGCAGTACCCAAATCTGCTGTAGTCATCTACAATGACCTGCGCATACTTTGCTCCTCCCAAACTGGCTTGCATTGGCCCTGCCAATAATGCACATACCAGCTGTAGAGCTCTTGTTGTCTGTCTTGTGCTACTTTTGCTCATGGGAATGCCTTAGAGTTTGATGATTTACATATTGCACAATTCAAGTATGCCTTACACCCTTTTAAGTTCAACCCTTCTGCAAACTGTTGCATCTTTTGCAAAACTCTGAAGCTGGCATGGCCAAGCTTTCTGTGCAAGAATAATCATGAATCATGATGTACCACATTTTCAAATGTTTGAGCACGTTGAACTTTTTGTCCCTGCAACACATAAAGATTATCCTGTTTTATGCCCTGTGCACATACACTCCCTTTTCTCTTTATGAGACACTTCCCATTTACAAATGTGGTTTGAAACCCTTTGTCAGTGTTCCAGAAAACCTCAACTCCAATCAATAACTCCGAGATAGACATCTTCTCAAAGTTTCCTTTTATTAGAGTAGTAAACTGGCACGTCTGGGAAATCCTGAATCTGAAAGTTCTGGGTTTGTCTTCAATAAGTAAAATATTACAAATCCACCTCCTGTACCCCTCATTGCATCACATGCCCCAATCACCATCCATCCCAACTTGAGACATCCCCTCAACCACTCCTCAGCCTGGTGCAGAAATAACATGACTTTGACTTAGAAGAAGAATGCTATTATGTCTAACCATATACACTCCAATTTTCCCAGGCTCAAGAATGTAGCAGTGTGGAAGCGTCTGGTGCTAATATGGCTTCCAAAGCTGACAGGCATCCCCCCTTGAAAAAAATCATGTCCTGAAAAATATAATAAACAAAACACAACAAGGGATTAACACATTGTCATCAAGCCACTTAACCCCATCTCCCCCCTCCAAGGGGACCCTTTGGCTTGTTGGGGAACTTGTCATGAAATTGTGTAATCAATCTATCTGTGTGTATATCCCAACTTATATTGTAATCATCCTCAGTATAATCTAGAGTCAAGGATTTTCTTGATTTCATAATGTGTTTCACCTTGTATTACCAAAGGTAGGTATGGGTTGTAGATTGGAACCAATAGCAGGCTTCAACAAGTTAATATGGAAGACTGGATGTATTTTCCTTAACAGCTGAGGGAGGCTAAGTTGGACAGTCACTGGATTGATTACTTTTGATATAGGAAAGGGACCCAAGAACTTTAGGTCCCAACTTATTACTAGGAAGCTTCAACTTAAGATATTTAGTTGACAAAAACACTTTGTCACCCACTTAAAAGGTGGTTGGAGAGATCTATGTTTGTCTGCCTGCTTTTTATATTCCTCAGCTGCTTCCACTGGAACTTTTGTAGTATTCTCCCAACCTTTTTTTTAATGATTCCATCCAATCCATTAAGGACATGGATATTGGGGATTCTCTAGGTAACTCAGGCATAGAGACAAAGTCCATGCTGGTAGTGATTTGGAAAGGAGTCAAGCCAGTGCTGCTATGTACTGCATTATTATAAGCCACTTCTGAAAACAGCAATAGATCCACCCAGTTTTCTTGTTGATAATGTACATAACATCTAATGTACTGTTCCATCACAACTTTTGCTCGTTCAACGGCCCCATTACAAGCAGGAGGAAATGCTGAGGAAAGTCCTTGGGACGACCCAATAGACTTTAAAAACTCATTCCAGAACTTAGTGGTAAACTGTACACCATGGTCTGAGATCACTCGACCTGGTACTCTGTGGAGTCGATCAATATGCTTCACGAACAGTCCATTACACACTGTAAAGTGGGCTTGTTTAGAGAATAAGTCGATAATAGTCCAAATCATGGTACTTCGTGTACTCTCTGGTAACTATGATAGAGTCCATCATGATTTCTTCCCATGGCTTAATTGGTTCAGCTACCTGTTGGAGAAGATCAGGGAGTTTCCCAGATCTATGTTTTATTGTGGTGCAAATTGAACAGCTTTTTACATAGTCCTCAACATCAGTCTTCATTTTTGGCCACCAGAATTGTCTTCTGACTAAATGTAGGGTTTTAAGAAAGTCAAAGTGCCCCCCCCAACTGAGAATCATGGCTACATTTTAGTACCATCAATCTCAGGGTATTGGGTACATAAATCTTGGTTCCTTTCCAAGCTAATCCTTCACTCATTGTCAAATTGGTTTGATTTTCAGCAAACCATGAATATTTAACAGTGCTACTTTCAAATCTGTTTTCAGTTTGTCCTCAGAGAGCTTAGAACAGCACTGGGCTTGGCCTCTGGTGGTCTCTTGGCCAGCAGGTTGGGCTTCTGATATCATAGGCTGCACTACTTTCTCCTGGCGACTGTCAAATTGGGGTTTTCTCAACAAGGCATTTGCCAATAAGTTTTTTTCCCCTGGGTTCTATTTCAGTTTAAAATTGAATCTCTTAAAGTATTGAGCCCAGTGAACTTGTTTAGAGGAAAGCTTTCGAGGGGGTCTTTAGACCCTCAAGGTTTTTGTGATCAGTCCACACCTTGAAAGGCTCTGTAACTCCCTCCAGGAAAAAGCCCATTACATGGCAAAAGCCTCCTTTTCCCAAACTACCCACCTACGTTCTGTGTCAGTCAACTTTTTTGACACATAAGCACAAGGCATTGTTTGGTTTTGAGAGTTCTTTTGAAGTAGCACAACTGCCAAAGCCACGTCATCAGCTTGGACTACAAAAGTTGGATCCAGATGTTGGGGAATTGGCTCCATTGTGAAGAGGCATTTTAAAGTTTCAAAAGATTTTTGACAGTTCATTGTCCAAGTGAGAGCTTGATTAGATTTTGGTCTGGTCAGAGAAGGACTGGTTTTTAGTAACTCTGTTAAAGGGAGTGCAACCTCCGCAAATGAAGGGATGAATTGTCTATAAAAATTTGCAAAACCCAGGAAGCTTGAAGTTGTTGCTGACATGTTCTTCTAGGGTCTTCCTGAATATAAGAATGTCATTCAAGTAAACAAGGATCCCCTTGTACAAATATGCATGTAACACTTCATTGATTGGCTGCATAAATACAGCAGAGGGCCCTTGGAGTCTGAAAGGCATGACTCCGAACTGAAAACTCCCCAAAGGGCAGTTAAATGCCATTTTCCACTTGTCTCCCTCCTTTATGTGGATTCATCAGTAGGCTTCTCTCAGATCTAGCTTGGTAAAGATTTTGCCTTTGGACAGTGATTTAGCAAGTCCTTCATTAAGGGGAGGGAGTATGTGTTTTGTATGCACAACCCATTCACACCTTGAAAATCAATGCATAATCTGAGACCATCATCTTTCTTCTCTTTAAATAATACTGGGGCTGTCAACCTCGACTTTTCTGGTTCGATGAACCCTCTGACTAATTTGGTTTTAATGGAGCTCTCCTACCTCTGGCAGCTGTACTGGGCCTTGGTTGTGGGACCACTGCATGGGCCAGACATTCGGAAGCCCAATGACCAGCTTGACCACAATGTAGCATTTGATAATTCCTTGTAGGTTGGGCCGAAGTGACTTCAGCAGGTTTAATCAGAGGATGTCTGGCCAAAGTTCTCCTAGAGGGCCTCTCAAAGGGAGTTTTGGGGTGTGGGTGAATTTCTCTATCCAGAACAATGGATATGGCATACCAATCTTGCAGTCGCTCTAGTAACCCTCGGATGCCACAGGTTTTTCTGACTTCTGGATCAATGGCTTCTTTAAAATAGTGCAGAAGTATCCTGTCAGGCCAATGCATGAGATTTCCTGTGACCCGTCTAAAGTCCCACACAAAGTCTTTTGTGGGTTGATTACCATGCTTCATCTCCTTTATTTTGTCTTCACTTTCACCTACTCTGTCAGAGTCTTCAAATCTAACCTGGAGCAGCTCAATAAATCCATCTGCATCTTTTATCTCCACAGCTTCCTCATTGTGTAGCTGGGCTATACAGGTGGAAGCATCTCCTTCATTCATCCCATCTGTAATTGCAGAAACTAGGTCATGCTCGGTTTTGTATTGGTTTCCATATTGATTTACATGTGCCCAGATTTGGCTGAGGAAATAAGCAAGTTTTTCAGGCGTCCCATCAAATGTTGCTCTAAACCTTGGTGGCACTGGTCTCCCTGGTGGAATCGCTATGGTGACCACCGGCTGATCTGGAATCTGTGGGGGCACTGCTGCAGGCTGCTGAATAGGGGCTGTCCGTTGAACTAGTTGCCGTGCTGGAAAAGCGGGGGGTGGCTGCAGCCTGCTGCTGGATCTGACCCCATTGCTGTGCCAGAGTTGCTGCAAATTGGCTTATATGCTCTTATGGTAGTTTTAATTTTGTTTGCCACTCTGAATCACTGCTGTGAGATGAGCAGCTCTATAAATCTTTTAAATAAAATACAATAAAGAAAAAAATTAATATTAAACAAAATTCTACCAAGGAATATAGCAATAGAGTCTTAACAATTAAAAATGACCAAATACAATCAAATTAAAAATGATCTATTTTCAGGGCCTTCCCCCAATATCAAAGTATAATGCTATAGAATCCTCTTTGAGTCAGTGAAAAGCTACTGAAATTCACCACTGGCATGCCCTGTCCTGTCTTTGTTCAAAGTCAGCAGTGGGTGATGTTGTCCAAATGATCTGCATGCAACATGTGATTTAAAAAGTGATTGGTTTAATCCCCCAGCTTTGCTCCTTCAGCATTGTCAGACCTGCCTCAATTTAGACCTTTAAGCAAGAATGATGACTCCATTTCTTGAGAAAGATATAGTTCAACTGAAATACAATACAGCAAAGCCAAACCAAAAAGCATGCACCCAAATCCCTTTTCTGCCCTTAGATGCATCCCCCTACTGGGCCCCATTGTCTAAACAAATTAAAATCTCCCCCCCCCCCTCCTATCTAGTCTCCCCAGACTTCACAGTAGACTGGCACCAAGTGATAGTAAAGCATAAACATGAGTTGGCAGTTCTGGCAGCCTGCCTTCCTTAGAAAAAAGGTTAAACCTGGAAAAGAAAACAAGAGTGAAAGAAAGGTTATTAATGTGTGGCATTCAGTGTGACTTGTCAAGGTACATAGTGTAAGGAGATGAGTCCTTGGGTAGGTCTTAGTAGCTTTAGGAACTCTTGCCAAAAGCAGGATGTGAATTGTACCCCTCGGTCAGAGACCATTCTTTCAGGAGCTCCATGTAGGCAGTAGAAGTATTGCACAAAGAGCTTTGTGAGAGTTTGTGCAGAAGGGATCTTAGGGCATGCCACAAAGTGGCATGTTTGGAAAATAAGTCAGTGGTGACCCATGTCACAGTATTTCCAAAGCTCTCAGGTAGTTCAACAATGAAGTTCATGGAGATTTTTACTTCCTTCTTTTCCCTTTCCTCAACTGGATGCTCCATCTCAGCTTTGAGAGACAACTGTCCACCAGGGGCGGAGGCTTCCTCATGGGATGCGGTTGAATTTCCAACCCCAATGGTGGGATAGGTCAAGTGGGAGGTGAGGCGATGGCAGAGCAGCCACAAGTGCAGTAGATGCCAAAGGTAGCCAGCAGGTGGTGCCAGATTTGCACCACAAAAGCCTCTTTTTCCCATGCAGCCCATTGCCTCTCAGTGTCCATGAGCTTGTGGGAGGTGTAGACGCAGGGCTGTAGGCTTCCTTGGTTGTTTCTTTGGAGTAATACTGCTCCCACTGCCACGTCACTGGCATCTGCTTGAATGATGAAGGGTTGTTCAGGGTCAGGATGCTTCAATATTGGTTCTTTTGCAAAAAAGTTATTTCAGTGTTTCAAATGCTTTGGGGCAGGTTAGGTCCCACTGTAGGGGTTGCCCTGGGTGGGGTTTAGTTCTTGGAATCCCTGTCTTTAGGAGGTCTGTCATGGGTTTGGCAATCCTTGCGAAGGAGGGGATGAATTGTCAGTAGAAGTTTGTGAACCGTTCAGTCTCTGGGGTTTTGTTGGACATGGCTGCCAGTTGTTCTCTGGGAGGGTTCCCTGCATGGGCAGTGCTTCTATTTGATGTTGAGGAAGGGGTTGGGGTCACTTTGCGATCCTAAGTCTGCAGCTACACCCCTGCCACCAGATGATTGGGCCCCACATGTCTAGCCAGGAGAATCCCAGTATGACTGCATCTGTCATTTTGGGAGCCATTATGAATTGAATTGTTTCCCAGTGATCAGTTAGCTCTAGTCTCACTGGTTCAGTTAAGTGAGTGGCATGGGCTCCCCCCAACAGGGAGTCATTGACCTGTTTGAATCAGATTGGGTGGGCCAGCTTTTTCGCTCTTATCCCCAGTTTCAGGACCATGGTTAGGTTGATCAGGCACCTAATGCAGACTGAATCTATTAGGGATTGGAAAGTCCTGATTTCCTGTTCTGGGGGCTGTGATCTGTATTGGGAAGATGAAAGGGGAAACTGGTCCACTCACCATTGAGTCATTTTGACCCTCGTCCTCACTGTCATAGGAATCCAGCAACTGGTCATCATTGTCTGGGGTTCCCCCCCCTTTGGCTCGGTGGGGAGAGATCTCTACAGCCTGGAGGCCCTTCTGGGATGCATTGGTGGCACATCTCGGGCCTTGTTCCAGTCATGCCCTGGGTGGTGGTTCCGGCCTTGGTTTTGGGTCTGGGGTTGCACATGCCATTACCATGTGCCCTACTCCCCCACATCAGTAGCATTTAATTGGGCTTCATGAGAGGGCTGGTTTGGGGTCCAGTTGTGGTGCTGTGTTGTCCAATTGGCTGGATGGTTTCTGGTCTGGCTGACCTCCCTCTCTGGTTCCTGGTGGCTTTCTAATGTCATTCGCACATAATACCCCATCAACTTTTATAGCCACTCGGAACCACTCAGCAAGTTGGTTCGAGTTGTCTCAATAGGTGGTTATTTGTCCAGGTTTGTTCTAAAAAATGGGAACCAGCATCTGCTCAGGCAAAAGGGGTAATTTCCCACTGATTCTCCTGTATTAACAGAAATGTTCCTTGATGGGTTGCCCTCCCTGCTTTAGATTGCTGAGCTCATCTTCCACAGAAGGGTCCTCCTCTGACTCCTCAAATCTGGCCTCTAGCAGTCATAGGAAGTCATCTATATCCTGCAGGTTGGGGGGCCCTTCTCTTCTGGAGGGTTGCTAGCCATCCTCTTGCTATGGGTAGAGGTGACCATAGCATTCTAGGTGGATCTCAGCTGAGTCAAAGAATAGCTGGTCTGGGTTCCCATCAAATTTCCCCCTGAACCAGGGCAGTTCGTTGAGCACTGCTCCTCCCTCCTAAGGATTTTTCCCTATCTTTTCCTTTTCTGTCAGCCACCAGTTTCTTCATGCTGACCTCAAGGAACAAATGAAGGAAGGTTCATTCTATGCTATTTCATTATTATGCAATCAAACCATTTAAGCTTTGTGCCAAATCAAATGAAACCATCTCCTGTTCTTTTGCAAATGTGTTATACCACTGGCACAATGATGATCCAGGTTGGTACAGCTTGCAAGGCACTTTGGAGGCCAAAATGCTGCAAAACTGAGAGAAGAACAAACCAGAGATGGTATTCAACTGGTTTGCACTGGTTCGGGTGAACCAGTAGCGGTGATTTGGTGTGGGTCACTGAACCAATAGTGACCCCTGGCTGGCCAGGTGCTCATTTGCCCTGGTCACTCTCCTAGCTTTCCCTACCATGTGGCGGCTGTGGTGCAGCTTGGGCGGATATCCCAGGGCTGCTGCACAGGTGCACTGCTTGTGCAGCCACTACACATGCAGTGCGCAGTGCAGCTGCCCCAGGACATCTGCCCACCTGCCTGCCCTCCCAGAGTACATTTTCTTCCTGCTCCCGGCGGATGCCCCTCTTCCGGCCCGGCCCGGCCCAGCCAGCAGGCGGATATCCCAGGGCTTCTCGCCCCCCTTGTTGCGAGATGCCTGCAACTGCTGCATGCTTTTTTTGGTATGGCTGCAGTCCAGCAGCCACACCAAAAAAAGCACGCCCTGTTCTATGTGCCGGGCTTGGCAAGTCTGAGCAGCTGGTACATAGAACAGGGTGGTGCTAGACTGTTGGAGAAGCAGAGTGAAGCTGGAGATCAGTAGCCACCTCTTTAACAACACAGAAATCCTCCCCGAATTGGCCAGCTGGTCTTCTCTTTCTCCACCTGTTTGTTTTGTATGGCCGAGGAGGAGGAGGAAATCAGCTGGCCAAAGGGGAGACTGCTGGAGGCAACTCTTTTTTGGTCTCCAGCTGCCTTTTCAGCACAGAAATTGTTGTGACTGGAAGGATCGATCCTGCTGGGAGTTTTGACTCTGATGACTGTTAGATCGTGGATTGACGCCAGAACTAGAAGAACCAGGAAACGTCAATCTGAAGGGAGGCGTCAGGACAAACATTGATTGGAGCGAATGAGAAGGGCAAGTCAGTAAATTAGCACGTGGCCTTAATGAGTATAAAAGGACACAGCTGGGCTGGTACATTTCACCAGGAACAAAATGACTATTTGAGTGAGGACGTTACAGCAAAGAGCTCTGAGACTAAGGATTTATTGCCAGGACTGGTTTGCCGGACAGAGTAAAGATTTATGCTGTGGTTTCTGCCAGCTGTTATCTTGTAAGACTTCTTTCCATTTGATTTAATTGTGAAACGGCTGCTTTCTGTTTTGTTCGTTTGAATTTCAAAGGGGAGTCATAACAGAAATCCTCTCCAAATCAGCCAGCTGGTCATTTCCTTCCACCTGTTTGTTCTGTATGGCCGAGGTGGAGGAGACCAGCCAGCCAACTCGGGGAGGATTTCTATGCTGAAAAGGGGGCTGGAGACTGAAAAAGAGGCACCTCCAGCAGCCTCCCCTTTGGCCAGCTGATCTCCTTCTCGGCCATACAAAACAAACAGGCGGAGAAAGAGAAGACCAGCTGGGCAATTCGGGGAGAATTTCTGTGCCGCAAAAGAGGCAGCTACTGATCTCCAGCTTTGCTCCACTTCTCCAATGGTCTGGCGCCACCCTGTTCTATGCGCTGGCTGCTCGGACTTGCTGGGCCTGGCACATAGAACAGGGCGTGCTTTTTTAGATGTGGCTGCTGGACTGCAGCCGCACCAAAAAAAGCATGCAGCAGCTGCAGGCGTTGCCCACATCCTCCTTCTCCCTGGGGGAAAGGAAGAAAGGCATGGCCACAGCATGCTCTGGCCTCCACCACCCCCACCACCTGCTTTCTGCTTTCTCATGCCACCCACTGTTCTGGAGCTTGCCGAGACATGACTTGTGTCTCCGTAGTGGTGCAAAGCAATCGTCCTTGAGCAAATGGTAGTGTGTCCCCCTGCTTGCTTTCCTGGGCTTTTTTTGCACCTCTTTTCCTCTTTTCCTCCTTTCTCCATCCTGCATCTTTGGCACTTATCCCACAGGTGGAAAGAGCCAGGGCACCAAGTAAGTCATCTAGAGACTATCCTTCCCATACTCTCAGCCCCATTTCTATCTTGCCACCAAGCGCTGGACCTGATGCAAAATGCACATAGCCTCGGCGCCCTGAGTTTGGATTGCTGGACACTGTCAGGGGCATTTGTGCGACCCTTGTGGCATCTTCTATGATGGGCATGGAGGAGGTTTTAGCTCCTTGGGGGTTACCGGCTTTTCCTGCTTCCTGTGCCGGATTGGAACACTTCATTTTCTGGGAGTCAGTGGGGCTGCAGACAACAGAAGGCTCTCCTCTCAATTGGGGAAGGGAACTGGGCTGTTGGGTCCTGCTGCGGCTGAAGGAGAAAGTGGCACCAGTGTTTTCGTGAAGGGAGGAAACATGACATATTTTATCCCCCAGGAGAAGCTTCCAGCAGCAGAGTGCTCTGACCAGGAGGGCAGGATCCCGGCTGCCTCCCATAGCAGTGTCCGCTGCAGCAGTCCTCTGCTGCCCTCCCGACCAGGGGTGTATGTGTGTGTGTGTGTGTGTTTGTGTGTGTATGTGTGTGTGTGAGAGAGAGAGCAAGAATGAAAGAGAGAAAAAAAGAGAAAGAAAAAGAAAGAAAAAGAAACAGGAAGAAAGAAAGAAAAAGAAATAGGAAGGAAGAGGGAGAAAGAGAAAAAAATGTGCTATTATTTTTAATTGACAAGGAATGGCTGGGAGGGGAGGGGCCAGGTGAGACACCCCTTGTCATGAGCGACATTGAGTTGGCCACACCCACCCAGTCACATGACCATCAAGCCAGACCCACCAAATAAGCACACCCACAGAACCAGCAGTAAAAATATTTGAACCCCACCACTGGAGCAAACATGTATTTTCTCCTTCCTCTCCAAAGAAATTAGAACAAAACAAAGACAAAAACCTTAGGGGAACATTTTTCTCTGCTGATAACTCTATTGTTTCCCACTCAACTGAAAAAATAACTGTTCTGAGAGTGATAAGAATCCCAAGGTGCTATGGGAAAAATTGTGGTCACAAAATTATAAAATGACAATGTCAACAGCATATAAAGAAAACTTGTATAAGATGTTTTACAGATGGTATTTTCCCCCAACAAGAATAGCAAGAATGTTCAAGAACAAATCTGAAAAGTGCTGGAAATGTCATCAGATACCTGGCTCATACTACCATATGTGGTGGACTTGTGAGGATGCTAGAAAATATTGGACTAAAATTCACATATGGTTGATAAAAATGATAGAGACACATATAGACTTGAAACCAGAGATTTTTTTATTGGGAATCTTACCTGATACATATAATAAAAATTTGAAGTATTTGATTGTAAATGTATTAACAGCGGCTAGGATTGTATTTGCTAAAAACTGGAAGAGTGAGAAAATTCCATCAGAGGAAGAAATTATCAAGAAAATATTGGATTGTGTTGAAATGAGTAAATTGGCATTTGAAATTAGAGAACAAGAAGATAAACAATTTTATGAAGTTTGGGATCTTTTTTATCAATGGTTAGATAATAAAACACAATAATAGAATATTTAGATTTAGGATATAATTTTTTTTTTATATTATTTTTATAAAACTTTATTAAGATAGATTTGGTATGATCTTACGATTCGTTGCAAAATAAATTAAGTAAATTATAGTTATCTCGTTAAAGTATGAATTAATAAAATTATAGTTAAATGATTTCTCAGTAATGATACTAGGTTGTACAATTGTTGATTGATAATATGAGTTATTATGTAATATAATTATATTAGCATTTAGGAAATGGATGCACAAAAAAAAAAGTGGTAAACCAACTGATACACTGTTTGTAAATTTATGAAGAAGGATGATGTTTTTATGTTTTATGTTGTATGTTTTATGTGGTTTTGTTTGTTGTTAAAATAAAAAACTTTAAAAAAAAGAATCCCAAGGTGCTATAATAAATAATAAATGTACAATAATCTATTGGGAGAATGGGGAAAAGTGAGGAAAATGTCTGAAGTCACAATTCAAGGAACATTTTTAAGGCGGCAAGAAAATTAGTCAGCTCTAGCAATTCAAACATTCTTTTTTTTTGTAAAAAAATTTATTTGGGTTTTCACAAAACATAATACAAATAAAATATCTTTTTTTGAGAATAGCATGATCCCAGGTTGTCGCTTTTCCATACAGAAACAAACTCAATTTCATATTCATCTTTGTATTCTATTCCATATCTTATTATTATTTTAGTATTTTCTCAGTGATTTTTCCCTTCCCTTAGTTTTCTCAACCTTGTTTTTAATTATCTCATTCCTTTCTAAGTTCAATTGCATCTTTTTTTCTAAGTTTCAATATCTTTCTAATAATTATGTTTATACTTTTGTCTGTCCTGTTTCAATTTCACATTTTCTTTTCTCATTAAACAAGTTTTCCCCTGTAGTTACTGATTGGAGTATGACACCTTTGTATCTTTTAATTTTTGTCCATTCAGGTCTTATTTGAACTTCAAATTATGCCTTTAAAGTTATAACATTCAATATCTAACCTCTATTTTATAACACGTAACTTTTGCCATTCGAATTCTGCTTGGTACATTCTTAAAATACACACTAAGTTCTTACAGATAAAATATATATATAACAATAATACATAAAAAACTCATATTCCAATTCAGCTCAACTATTAATGTTAGTTACAATCTTCCATTAATATTAATTAACATCTTTAACATTTCTTTTCAATTAAATATCATACTTCCATAGGAACAATTGTGATATTTCCATATTTTTTTCATATTTCTTTCATATTTATCTTCACTTAAATTTTTATAAATCATTAATAACAATTAAAATGTTCCCATCCTTTCCTAATTTCATTCTCTCATTCTCTTTATTTCATTTATTTATTAACAAACATTCCATTCCATTACAATAAGTATTTTATCTATCACTTTAATCACACTTGTTTCATATTTTCTAAATTTATTTCTATTTAACTATGAAACTATGCTATCTTATGTACCCTTGCAGAATCCTCTCTTTCAATTAAATTTTCACCCATTATCTCTATGTCTTCTAAATAAGGTTATACCTTCAATCCTTGTACGTTTTCTCTGTTTCTCTATATCCTGTTTCTGTCCTTTATAACTTCTTTTCCTTTCCTTTTTCCCCCTTTTCTTCTCCCTCCACTTTTTGACCCCTTGTTTCTCTAATTCTAATTCTCTTTTCTGTAATCCTCTCTTCTGTTTCTTCCTAATATTGTAATTGCTTTTCAAACTATTCTTTTTTTGGTTGTTTTTTCAAATCTTAATTTTTTCACTCTCTTTCCCCACTTTCCTTTTTTTCCCCTACATAGAATTACTTGATTATTAAAGATGGCTTCTTCTTTGTCCTGCCCTTCTTGTTCTTCAAGCATTTCTTGTTGTTTCTCATAGTTCAAGATCTCCATTTCTAAAAATTGAAATACGAAGCAAAAAAAACTTCTTCCTTCTGCATCATTTTTTAAGTTCCATTTTCAGTTCTTCCAAGAGTGATGCCATTTTAAACACTTTTAAACAACCACCCAATTGATTTTAGTCATTTAAATCCAATAACCAAAAATCCAAAAATCACCAAGTAATCCAAGGCTGTTTCTTCTTTTTACTTTTTTTCCACTTTCTCTTCCTGGGGTTCTATTATCTTGTTACAAAGTTTCAGTTAGAATGTATTTTTTAGGAATCTTGTTAAGGTTTCACTGTTAATTCCTTTTACTTTCAGGTGGTCTCCTCCATTTTTCCAGATCCCACCCTTTTGTTTTTTTCCTTTCTCTCCTTTCCTTCTTTTAAAAGTTTTTAAATATCCAAGAAATCTTTATTATCCCTTTGACATTTTATTTTCAGCTTGAATGCCTATTAATGTCAAACTGATTTTTTTCCAATTTCTGACTTAAGTCTCTTAGCTGTCAGTATGGGGAAGGAAAGAAAAAAAACCAAATCTTTTCCCTTCTCACTCTCCTTCACTGCTTCAGAAATCTTCTTTGGGAACAATGTTATTCTTTATAGTTCAAATACCAGGGTACCTTATGTTGTTGCTTTTTCAGTTCAACCTGGTCAGTCAAAGCTTTCTCTTCTTATCTTCCTCCTGCACAATCTTTTCCGGTCAGGTTCTTCTTTGAGGTGGCCATTTCTGACCACCGCTGCAACTGCCTTTGAGAAAGGGAATAATAGCCAGCTGGGGAGGAGAGATGCATCTCTCCTCAACCCTGCTGGCAGTCTCCCCCCTCTTCACCACTTCTACGGGGTGGCTTAGCACCGAATCCAGCTGGCTCTGGGTGCTCTGGCGGTGAGCATGGATTGAAACCGTGCACGATTGTGGATTTTGGTCTGTCGCCAAAGAAGCCCATACCAGAAGACATTCTTAACTGCTCTAAAAGTCTATAAGGTAGGAACTATGAAGAACATTGATAAAGCTTTTCCAAACTGCATTATGTGAAATCAGTAAGCTGAAGGAAGCAGAGAGATTGGAGAGAGGAGAATTTCTCTAGAAAGAATTTGGCCAGAGACAGGAGTAATCCAAACAATCATTGCCCCTTCCACCCTCTCTGCCCTTGGGACTGAGGAATGAATTTGTAAGGATGCAAAGTGAGAAGCCAGGCTTGTCTTTAACAAAAGAAAATGTTGTTTTCAACAAACTCTTTTTCACAAGGTTTCTTCTGGCCAGATTAAATGTAAACTGCTCAGAGGTCCATAGACTTAGCATGCTAATTTTTGAAATTTTCAACAAAATTCTGACCAGTACAAAAAAAAAAGAACAAAGTTCTATGCCAGGTATATTTCCTTTCTTTTGGGGTAGAAGGTGAATTTTTTTCTCAGAGGTAAAAAAAAAAACCCTTATCAATTGAATTCTAAAAATTAATCTTCTAGCTGCTAGAAGGAACTCTGTCAAGGACCTAGGAGTAGTTATCTCAAGCGATCTAAGCCCCAGAGCTCACTGTTGTCAGCGTTCCAGCAAACCTCCATTCAAGCCCATAACTCTGAGACAGACATCTCTCAAAAGTTCCTTTTATTTGGATAGTAACTGGCACAACTGTGGAATCCTGAATCTGAAAGTCCCTGGCTTCCTTATAATAAGAAAAAACTACAAATCTATCCCGTGCACCCATCATGACATCACATGGCCCAATCACCATCCATCCCAAAGTAACACTTCTTTTCACTATGCGCAACATGATCTGACCTTCAATCAGAAAAAGAATGTTATTATGTCTAACTAGATATAATCCAATGAATTCCCCCCTCCCACTTTCCCAGGCTCAATTGTGGCAGCATGGTAGCATCGGAACTCAATATGGGTTCCAAGCTGACAACTGTAACAGCATTGCCAAAAAGCCTTTAAGAATTAACCTTATTTTGCAAAGCTTCTTCTCCGGCAACATTGAATTGTTAACTAGGGCATACAAAACCTTTGCCTGGCCAATTCTTGAATACAACTCATCCGCCTGGAAACCCACACTGTATATCAGACATTAACACAATTGAGCGGGTTCAGAGGTATTCCTTGAGAAAAGTACTCCACTCCTCCACTCACAATAGAATTCCCTATGCCTCCAGGCTTGAAATTTTGGGCCTGGACAATCTGGAACTGCGCCACCTGGGGTCCGATCTAAGCATAGTTCACAAAATTGTCTGCCATAACATCTTGCCTGTCAGTGACTTCTTCATCTTCAACCACAATAATACACGGGTAAACAATACATACAGTTGATACAAACTCAAGGTAAACTGCTTCAAACTCAATTTGCAGAAAATATGACTTCAGAGTGGTCAACGCCTGGAATGCTCTACCTTACTGTTGGTACAGCCTCAAACTCTCGCAGCTTCAATCTCAAACTGTCTGCCATGGACCTCACCCCATTCTTAAGAGGTCCATAAAGGGGGCGTGCGTAAGCACACCAGCATGCCTACTGTTCCTGTCTTACTGTCCCCATTTATCTGTATTTACTTCCTTTGTTCATGTTTGTGTTCATACCTATACTTGTTATCTTGCATATGTTTGACAAACGAATAAAATAAATAAATAAATAAACTCCTGATAACCAGAAGAAACATTAGACAGAAAAGTAGTTATACAATATTTTGAAAAACGGACAGTGAAAACAAATTTGCTGGCCTTTCATTCTACAACAGTTATTTTACCTCAAAGTAAAATTGCATGTTTTTGTTTCATCCACAAAAATAATAATAAATGTGATTTTGTTTAGGCACCACAACATTACAGTATTGCTTCTGTAATTAATGGATCTGCAGAGGATTTATTTAATTATACAGTATACAGTTGTTCTCTGTTAAATGCTCTCATTTAAAATTGTTGTTTACTGTCAAATAAACATCTGCATAAAAATTCTAAACCCTTAAATTCATATTTGTCATGAAGATAAAAACAGTTGCCTATTGCCATTATTTGTCCCCAAAATTTAGAATAATATTTTATAACATTTCAAAAGCTTCAAAATATTTTTGTTCTTCACAATAAATGTTTTAGAGTTGAAGGTTCCAGTAACAGTGGAACTAAAGTACTAGAATGGCTTTATTTGGGCACTTTCATATCTATATAATACAAATTCTTACAGACTAGGATGCTAGCAGATCTGTGGAATTTGTTCCATAAATTCACTGAGCCTATGATATGATAATTAGATGATGTTAAATCCTCATGTAAATGCTTATATTTTGGTACATGGAAGATATCATAGTTCATAAAGTTCAAAGGAGTGATGTAAGACATTGAGTTTAATCTCCTACTTAGCTCAGAAATCCAAATTAAGCCCTCTTCCACATATCCAGCACTCCCTTGAATACATCCAAGAAAGGGGAAATTGTACCTCTGTGTGAAAATAATTTCACAGTCAAGTCTCCACTCAGATGTCACCATATCTGATCCAGCCTGGTTGGACTAGCCTGGCTGGACTAGCCTACATTCCACTTTCCGGGCTCAGAGAGCACAGCAGTCCAAAGTGAGACTTCGGCTTCATTCCACTTGGCACTGGCTGGACCAAGACTCAGATTTCCGTATCAGGACCCCATCTGTCGGAGCCATGGCCCAGCAGAGTACAGCAGCCGGGCAACACTCTGGACCCCTGGGACACTCAAGCCCAGGTACCAGGGGAGGAACGAGAGGATTACCCAGGCTGCTAATCGTTTCTGCCAGCACTTCCCGGATTACCACCAGCCGACCAAATTCCACCCAGATGGGCCTTTTACCTAGGTCAGGGGTGAATCCAGTACCAGTGGATGCCAGCTCCTGTCCCACCACTGATCCCACCAGCTGCAGAAGCCCCACCAGCATCTGCCCTCCTCAATTCCTGGCAACCTTTGATGGCACCCTGAGGAAGCTGGCCTATTTCCTAAACCAAATCTGGGTTCACATTGATCAGTAAGACATGATCTCAGTCATTGCAGATAATATGAGAGAGGGGGAAGCCGCAGACTGGATTGCTCAACTCCATAATGAAGGAGCCCCTGATTTGGAAGATGTGAATGAGTTTGTGCGGTCCCTAAGAGCCTGATTCAAGGACATGGGAAACCGGGAGAAAGCTGAAGCAGAAATCAAAGGACTGAAATAGCACGGTTGGGCCCCCCAAGGAGTTTGTGTGGGAGTTTAGAAGAGGGCTGGTAAATTACAAGATTGGCCCAAGTGGCTCTTCATCCACTACTTTAAAGAAGCCCTGGATCAAGACCTTAGGCAAGTGTGTGCCTTCAGGTGGGTGCCCAACCAGATCCAGGATTGGTACCGGATGGCAGTGTCTATGGACTTAGACATTCACCCCCACTGGAGATCTGTGCCAGAGAAACCACCTAAGCAGATGTTGGGACACACACTGACTAGCAAGCCAATGGTAGAGATGTGACCAGCAACAGACCCCAAGGTCAAGTACTTCAGGTGCGGTCAGCAGGGCCACTGAGCCTCAGGATGCCTCACAGCAGTCCCTATTACCCAGGCATACAAACCAGCTGCAGCTAAGCTGAAGAAAACTCTGCAAAAGCCACAAGACAAGGGGAAGTTTGCTCAGCAAGCTATGGAGGTTCTCCCCTTGCACTTCAGTGAAGGGGGAACTCTGGTTCTGGAGATTATTGACTCTAGCGGGAGTGGCAATAAGGATTTGATCGTAAGTGGAACCACCCGCCCTTTCACCAAAAAATCTCGCATAGTAGATCCCCGGACAGGAACCCATGGGAAGCTAGAGGCTGTAATACACACCGGCTGCACCTGGTGCTTAATCAGCTCTCAGACTGTGCAAAATTTAGAGATACAAATGAGACTGCTGAGCCAACCTATCTGCTTTGAACAAGTAGATGATGCTCTAATTGGGGGAGAGTCAGTGACTTTGGTCATTGAACCTGTAAGGCTAGAAATGGGGCAGCACTGGGAAATCATACAATTCGTAGTTGCCCCCAAAATGACTGAGGCACTCATCTTTGGCTTGGCTTGGCTTGGCTTGGCTTGGCTTGGCTTGGCTTGGCTT
>NW_020769367.1:5151495-5163872 GCF_900518735.1 Pseudonaja textilis | reverse complement strand
TTGGCTTGGCTTGGCTTGGCTTGGCTTGGCTTGGCTTGGCTTGGCTTGGCTTGGTTTGGCTTGGCTTGGCTAGACAAATGGGCCCCTATGATTACATGGGAAGATGGCTATCATAAGATAAGGATAGGCATTGGGCTACTACCACCTCTCCCACAATCAGGGAACCAGCCAGTTTTGGGGGCCAGCGATCACAGCCTGAAAATGGGAGTGGCTTCCACAATGGAGGTGCCACCCAGTTGCCTGCATATACCCAAAGAATTCCAAGACGTAGCAGAAGTTTTTAGTGAAAATGAGTGCAATGTACTTCCTCCCCACTGACCCAATGATTGAGCGATAGAATTCATACCGGGACAAAACTACCAAAGCCAAACTGTATTCGATTACCCCTAAAGAAATGGATGAATCGAGGAAGTACATTGATAGCAATATAAGTATGAGCACCGATATAAGGGAGTTCTAGTTTATTTGGACTATATTCTCATCTTCAGCAAGACAATGGAGAAACACATCAAACTAATGAGACAAGTATTGAAAAAACTCCTAGATGCTAAGCTGTATGCCATTTGTCAAAGTGCAAATTCCACAAGACCTCCTTAGATTACCTGGGTTATTGAGTGTCAAACAAGGGGATTGAAATGGACCAGGGAAAAGTTAAAGCTGTACTGGATTGGCAATCACCTTGCACCCAGAAACAACTTCAAAGCTTCCTGGGGTTTGCAAACTTTTACTGGCAGTTCATTCCCATGTTCACTGAGATAGCCCTACCACTTACTGAACTATTAAAAACAAAGGGGACCAACCCTAACCCCAACTCCAACCAACCTCTAAATTGGACACTTGAATGTCAATGAGCATTCATTAAAAGGATTGTTTTCTAAAGAGCCAATCCTATGACTCCCGGACTCCAAATGGCCATTTGTCATGCAAACTGATGCCAGCGATGTCAAAGTAGCCACAATGCTTCTACAGGAATACTCCCTGGGCCAACTGCAAAAAAATCAATCAAGATGGTGATCGAGGCAACCACATCGCTGGAGATGGGGTGTGGGGTCTGGGGCCAATGGAGCCACGATCTACCTCAACCAGGACTGTCAGAAGGTTTCAGAAGGTTCTGAGAACAGAGAACTTGCCAGCAATCCTGAGAGTGAGTGGTGAGAGGGAGAGGAGAGGCCAGGACACCATCCCAAGTGGAGAGCCCAAGACTCCATTCCATAGGACGCCATTCTGAATGGGTGAGGACAAAAGAGTAACTATAGAGCCTGAGACTATAGCTTACTGGGACCCAAGTGGGAGATCGAATTAAATATCCAGTCACACTAGCTGCTACTGGAAGGAGGCTGAGAAACACAATTCTGAGCTCCATGATCTATACTGTGATCAGCAGAGAGCGACTGGAGAGGAGATAATAGCAGAGAGCTCCGAGAGAGGCTGAGATCGAGGGAGTCTGGAGAGAAGCTGATAGCAGAGAGCTATAATAACAGGGAAATAACAGGGACACCAAAATTTGAGAGAAATCAGTGAGGTCTGAGAGACTGAGAACAGCATGATTCTGAGCTGGAAGTGGGCAGAGAGCAGGTTGCAAACTCAATTCTGAACTGAAAGTGGATGAGGAGTGTGATTCTGAGCTAGAAGGGGCCTCTTTACCTTACTCTGAGTTTTAAAACTTTAAGAATAAGCCAGGGAGAAACCCTTTCACTACCAATCCCTACCTCACCAATAATCTATCTCTGTGAAGCCATTCAAACAAACATAAACCACATGCCTTCAACTTCTGCCATCACCAAGATTCCCTGGGCAGAGACTCCCTGAGTGGAGATTTCCTACCAGCTGAAATTGGAGTCAACTATACAAGTAATCCCCAGACGGGATCCCCTGAATGGAGTCAGCGTGTTTCAGTAATTCAGCGTGCTTTACTCTGTTTCAATAATTCAGCATGTTTTTAGTCATCCTGTTACATCCACTTTCAGCTTTTTCAGCATCTCTCACCCAGCAGCCATCAAAGCAATAAATCCTTCTCACTCTGTGGATGGGATATCAGCAGCTAGCAAAGCAATTAACCCCTTACTTGCTGGCTCTCAATACTACCTCATTACTTTAATACTTAAACACTGATTACTTCATTACCTCAAAACTTATAACTTTTCTACCTCATTACCTATATCAATGATTACTTAATCAATTTGTATAAAATAATTAATGAATGGATTAATTGATTTATTGTTGTGATTGATTAGTTTGATTAGAGTGTTTAGTGCAAATAGTGTGATTACTGATTAGGGTAAAAAAACAGGATTCATGTAATTTAATGGATTAGTAAAATTAATGATTTAGTGAATTTAATTGACCAGTGTGATTAGTGATTAGTGTAATTAATTGATAATTAATTGATAAGGCTGATTGTTGCTTAGCAAAATTATTTGATTAGGGAGATTGTTGTAATTGATTAATTGGTGTGATATTGGCTATATTGATTACCCAAAATTATTTCATTAAGCAATTTAATCAACGTACTATCTCAACAAACCTACCATGCCAGGAAAAAAATCCAATGCCAAACCACAACCTAAAGAGAAAGAAATCCCCACCAATGAACCACAAGACTCCTGCACATGCGTTATATGCAATGAAACTCTAGAGGATAATGAAAATTCCACCAAATGTTCTCTATGTGACAACTACGCTCACCATGGCTACTTGGGATTACCCAAGCAAATGACTCAATTCCTAGAATCATCCAACCATGCATTTCAATATTTCTCCCATCATGCAGACCCAAACTGGACAAATATATTGCCCTGTTTGAAAGAGTTGATACCATAGAAACACGAATTACATCCCTTGACACCATAGTAGCATCCCTGGACACTTTAAAAGAGGGATTAACTAACCTTGAAAAAAAAGACACAACACAAAAACCAAACATCCAATAGCTATAAACCACACCTCTACCCAACAACCACAACCCAATCCACAAAAAAACCACAAATCCAACAAATAATGATATCCCAATCCTTGTTAGAGAAGCAGTCAAGCACAAATGGAAGCGTTCAAACGCCATCTTATTTGGTCTAAAGGACATCAATGACAGTGATGACATCACAATTGTCCGCAACATCATCAGTGACTATCAAGCATCAACCATCTCCCCTGATGAAATACTTGACATTTCCCGCATCGGCCCAGAGTTCAAAAACAGAGATGGCTCGGTGGCCGCACACTTCTTCAGGGTTATTTGCAAAAATGAATCAAGCAAACGTAAATTCATTTATACTATAAATTCACTCACCAAAAGCAACACCAAACATTAGAACCTCCATTCTCACCCTGATCTAACCTTACAGCAACGTGTCTGCTCCATGAACTCCACACAGAACTCAATAAATGTCTAGACAATGGAGACAAGGACCTGTACATTGACTACCGTGCTGACTGTATCAAAAGTAAGTCACACAACCCACAACTCAGCATCCAACCCTACTTCAACCAATCCACCATCACCCAAGACTAGGCACGCATGCCCCTAACTACCTCAATTCCAACTACAACTGGCCTTAAATGCAAGCTACTCAATGCAAGAAGCTTTGTGAATAAAATATCTGAATTTCTCCTCTTACTAAATACAGCTAAATTCGACATCATATTTGTCTGTGAAACATGGCTCAATGCATCTCTCCCTGACTCCATTACCACAGTAAGAGACTATCATGTTTACCAATCAGATTGTGAAATCCGTAAAGGAGGTGGTATTGCTATCTTCTATAAAAAGTTCTTACATCTAAAAAACATCCAGGTTACCCAGGAGTTTGCTCTTCCTGAGATCATCATCTGTGAACTGTCCTTAAATATCACATTTCGATTCTTACTATGTTACAGAGCCCCTGATTATGTAAACAAGCTAAATTCACTACTAACACGGGCAACATCCTGCCCACATGCTTTTATCTTTCTTGGTGACTTCAATCTACCTCATATGAACTGGATCCTAAACGAATGTAAAACTGAACCCATACATGCAAACTTCTACAATGCTGTAACAAATCTGGAACAACTAGTAACCAACAACACTAGACTTAACAACTGCCTCAATCTCATCTTCTGCAATAGTTTGAATTCAATTTACGGAATACAAATTAAAGAACATTTTTCCAACAGTGACCACAACATGATTAACTTTTGTCTCAACATACGTCCACACAAAAATCAGCATAATGACGGGATCCCCAGTTATAACTTTAAAAATGGCAACTATGATCTTATAGACAACAATCTCTCTTCCCTTGATTGGCAATTTCTATTCACTGGATGCAATACTGTTAAAGACCATTGCAACATATTTTTACTTGAAGTCAAAAGAGTCATCAAACTATATGTACCATTAACAACTCCCAAAACCAGGAAAAACAAATTACCCATAACAATAAGGAAGCTTCAATCCAAAAAGAGATCACTTTGGCGGAAAAACAAATCTGGTCACGTTGCCAATTTCAAAAGCCGATACAAAAATTTATGCCACCAGATAAAGACTGAATGCACCAATTATCACATTAAACAAGAGGAAAACCTTCTATGCACCAATTCCACCTAAAAGACTCAAGATCCATCCCACCCCTGAAAGGACCTTATGGTAAAGACTGCAACAATGACACCATTAAAGCCAACCTCTTTAACACATTCTTTGGCTCAGTATTTGTAAACAGCAATGGATCATGTCCAGTATTTCCTAGTCGAACCACAGACAACTACAATGATATAGTACATATCGATTTTACAGAAGACAATGTTGAAAAAGCACTACACAATCTAAAACCCTCTCTATCTATTGGAAGGATGGAATATGTGCCTACTTCTTACAAAAACTATCCACTGCCATAGCCGAATCTCTAAAAAAATCCTTCAGGACCAGCTCCTTGCCAAACCTATGGTCACTAGCCACGGTCATCCCCATCTTCAAAAAGGGAGACCGTAGCCTAGTTGAAAATTACAGACCAATCTCTTTGTGCTGCATCACCTGTAAAGTCATGGAATCAATTATTAACCAATCCCTTATCCTCCACTTACAGACAAACAACCTACTCTCTAACAAACAATTTGGTTTCAGAAAAAAACTATCTTGTAATCTGCAATTCTTACACTGCAAAAACATATGGACTACACAACTCAATCAGGGCAAAACAATAGATGCAATTTACATAGATTTCTGTAAAGCCTTTGATTCAGTGGTACAAACTCCTAAAACTAAAATCGTATGGTATGTCCGGACACCTGCATAACTGGATAGAAGCATTCCTGGCAAACAGACAACAAATGGTCAAAATTGGGAGTGTCCTATCAAATTCTGTACCTGTCAACAGTGGTGACCCCCAAGGCAGTGTTCTAGGACCAACTCTCTTCATACTCTACATAAATGACCTCTGTGATCATATTAAGAGCAACTGCGTTCTTTTTGCTGATGATGTAACACCACCGACAATACTGCTATACTTCAAAAAGACTTCAACTATGTATCAGAATGGTCAAACAAATGGCAACTTCAATCTCAACAAATAAATGCTCTGTCTTATATATTGGCAAAAAAAAAATCAGAAAATAAAATACAAGCTGAATAGTCAAGACCTTGTTGATGATCCAAACTCTGTCAAGGACCTTAGAGTTCTCATTTCTAATTATCTAAAGGCTAGAGCCCACTGTAACTACATAGCCAAAAAGGCATTAAGAGTTGTTAACCTAATCCTGCGTAGCTTTTTCTCCGGTGGGCCGTGAGAAAATTTTTCCCACTGGTGGGCCATGAGAAAATTTTGGTGGGCCACAGAGAAATCTCACCCCCAGAGCACTCCCTCAAAGCAATTAATCCAGGCTGAGCAGAAACACAAAGCTGCTCAGCCCACATGGCCCACGGGAACCCTCCCCGCTCACTCACTCCTTACATGGCAAACTTTCTGCTAAGTTGCTGTTTTTCCTTTTTCTGACCATCATCTGTTCTGCTGTGCCGGGAGATTTAGATTAGCTAGGAAGCAGGAAATGGTTGGATTTCTTGCTTTCTAGCTAAGCACATCCAAACCTCCCTTAGGACTGAAGGTTTGCTTGCAAACAAATTCAGTGCAGACTCATGGCAAGCAAATTTGAGAGACTGAGCTAGCCGATAGATAGATAACTGAATGATTCTGTGAGCAACTCAGTCTGCCTGCTTTGCCTGATTTTGGATAAAAGTTGCTTTTTTAAAATAAAAAATTCAATATTTACATACATAGTATGTTGTGAGTTAATTTTATGAATTTGCTTGCAAGCAAATTTTATGTGACAGACTGAGCTAGCCGATGGCAGATTTGTGAATGAATCTGTGATTCTGTGAGCAACTCAATCTGCCTGCCTGCTTTGCTTGATTTTGGGTAAAAGTTGCTCTTTTTTATAAAATATTCAATATTTATAGAAATATTTATAATATTTACATACAAGCCATGCCCAGCCAGTCACATGACCATCAAGCCACACCCACAAATTAGGCCATGCCCACAGAACCAGTTAGTGGTCCCTGGGATCTAAAATTATGAGTTTGGTGGTCCCTGGGGTCCAAAAGGTTGGTGACCCCTGAACAAAACATTTGCATACAAAACATTTGCTAGACCAATATTTGAATACAGCTCATCAGTCTGGAACCCGCATTACGTATCTGATATTAATACAGTTGAGAAAGTCCAGAAATTTCACAAGAAGAGTTCTCCACTTCTCTACTTGTTGCAGAATACCTTATGCCACCAGACTTGAAATTTTAAACCTAGACAACCTAGAACTATGCTGCCTTCGTTCCGATCTAAGTATAGTACATAAAATTATATATTGCAATGTCCTGCCTGTCAATGAATACTTCAGCTTCAACCATACAAGAGCAATACAAGAGCACACAATAGATACAAACAATGGATACAAACTCAAGGTAAACCGCACCAAACTTGATTGCAGGAAATACGACTTCAGCAACAGAGTGGTTAATGTCTATCTGACTCTGTGGTTTCTTCCCCAAACCCCAAAAACTTTAACCTTAGACTGTCTACTATTGACCTCACCCATTTCCTAAGAGGTCTGTAGGGGGCGTGCATAAGCACACCAATGTGCCTACCGTCCCTGTCCTATTGTTTTTTTCTTATATGTATCCATTTCATGTATTCATAACTATGTTTATACTTAGACCTGTTATCTCATAATCGCTTGACAAATAAATATTTTTTTTTAACAAACTGCAACTCTGTGCCTATGTATCCAAAAAACACACAGACACCAAGAGGTGATGGGCCATATGGGAGAAAGAGGCCTTTGTGGGTCAGATGGCCCTCCTCTCTTGGAGACATTTCTTAGAGGGCAGCAAGGTGCATTTGAAGTCTGGACTGACCATAAAAACCTAGAGACCCTGAAAACCCCTAGAAAGCTGTCCCCTAAACAAATCCATTGGGTGCAATGCTTTAAACGTTTCAACTTTGAACTGAAGAACATCCCAGGAGAGAAGAACAAGCTGGTTGATGCTTTGTCAAGAAAACAGCTGATGGGAGGAAGTTGTGCATGCTGTAGTGTCCCAGTCTCAACAAGCTGCCCAAATCAGTACCCGAAGCCTAGCTAGGAGTCGAGTCAGCCCCACAGGAAATCCAATCACCAAGGCACTGCAGTCCATGCTCCCCACTGACCCATGACTAAAGGACAACCCAAACACCCTAACCTTACATGATAGGTTAGCTTGGAAAGGAACTAAGGTGTACATTCCTGCCAGCCTGAGATTGAAAGTATTACAGCACAGCCACGACTCCCAATTGGCTGGTCATTTTGTGTTTCTGAAGACCCTTCATCTAGCGAGGAGGCAATTTTGGTGGACAAAAATGAAGGCAGATGTAGAGGATTAAGTAAAAAGTTGTTCCACATGCACTGCCATAAAAATTAGACCAGGAAAGCCATGTGGTCTGCTCCAACCTGTGGCTGACCCCAGCTGACCATGGGAAGAAATTGCCATGGATTTCATAGTTAAACTTGCAGAGAGCAGCAGTAACACTGTCATTTGGACAGTGATTGACTTATTCTCTAAGCAAGCTCATTTCATCACTTGCTCTGGGCTACCAACTGCTAAGAAGCTAGTGAAAATGTTCATCAAGTAGATTTATAGACTGCATGGAGTACCCCGCCGGATCATCTCCAATTGTGGGGTCCAGTTTACAGCAAAGTTCTGGAGGGAGTTCCTACAGTCCATTGGGTCCTCTCAGGGACTGACCTCTGCTTTTCATCCAGTCATGAATGGGGCCATGGAATGAATGGACGCCATGGTGGAACAATACCTGAGATGTTATGTGGAATACCAACAAGACAATTGGGCTGATTTGCTACCTTTCATGGAAGTAGCCTACAACAATGCAGTCCACAGCAGCACTGGACTAACTCTTTTCCAAGTTACTAGTTGGATGGACTTTGTGCCCATACCTGAGTTCCTAGAGAACCCCCGTCCTCAATGTCCCTAACTGAATGGATGGACTCATTAAAACAGGGGTGGGAAAATACCAAGTGTGCCCTCACCCAAGCTGCCGAGAATTATAAACATCAGGCAGACAAGCACCAATGGGGAAATGGAAGCTGGAGTGATGCATGCGAGAAGTGGCAAGCAGCCACAGAAGAAGTGGCCTGGCAGCAGCCACACAGGCTCTGCTGGGCAGGGCTGTCAGTGCTGCTGCCAGAGGACATCCCCCCAAAATAAGACCTGGTGCCTTTTTTGGTAGTTAGCTCCCAATTGTTAGATATGCACAGCTTATAATGCTCCAACAAACTAAACATTTTCTTATTAAACATAGATTAAGTATAGCTCTTATTATATGTAAATTACTTTCTCCTTAACCAGTTTCTCCTAAAATATTGGAAATTAGAGTAATATTTAACAATAAGGAACTTGAGTCTGGTGAATATTTTATTTTCCCAAGCTCTTTTTTTGTTATTAGTATTCATGGAAGATTTTAGAATAAATTTTCCCCGAAATATTTAGTACACTAACAAAACAAAGTGATTGTTTAATTAAAGTTCACCTTTTCTTGATTCAGCATTGTTAACATTTGCACATGAAAATAATAAACCCCAAACACATGAGCAAATATGATTAATTATTTTCAATATTTCAATTATATCTAAGTATGGAAAGATTTTTGTTTTTTCATACACCTTTGATTCACTAATCTTGGCAACATTTTCAGAATCTGTAGAATGTGAAGAAATGAAGACGCAGCCAAAACACCTTTAATTGAAGTATCCTTTAACTCTTAGCTGTATGTATATACTGTATGATTGCAGTACAATGAGAACACTGTGAAGAGCTATTCGATAAGGCAAACCACTTCATTGCTATGTCATTGCAAATAGCATTGCAATTGCTGTGATGTTTCAAAATTTGCAGCATGAAATCAAAACATAACCACTTGGCCATTAAGTGTTAAAAATCATCCAGGTTTTTACAATCAGTATATAATATCCCTGGAGAAATACTTTATTGAAGCAAAATGCAGCTATTTGCATGTATATTGGCTACACATGCAGCCAAATGATATGGTAAAATCCTGAACTGATAATTTGGAGAGTATCACACTGAATCACAATCACAAGAATTATATATATTTTGAATACTCTCCCACATTTAAAAAAACTTTAGAAAAATAGAAAATAGAAATGAGACCATATATAGCTGACTCGTTGATGTTTTCTGCCTACAGGGAACTTTTCTATAGAGAAGCATTAATCTGAGTTCTGTTACCTGACATCTGAAATTATACAGTCCATCTGTCCAATGTATGATTACACTCATTCTGCTATGTGTATAGCATAGACATATGTTAATATGCTGAGCAGGCAATTTGGTGTGCTGGATAGAAATGAAAGGCTTTGTTTTGCCAAACTGAAAATCACATGAAGACAAGAACTACAGTATATTTAGTAAAGAAGCGGAAACTCCAAAACTCAATTCCAGCAAAAAAAAAAAAATCCTCTCTTGTTTAGTTTTCTACTTTTAAATACATTTGGAAGCAAATGTAAAGTTGTTTCCATCTTTAATGTTTAATGCTATGTTTACTTTCTTGTTAATTGATAGTTATTTAATTGTGAGAATATGCATATTTTATGTCCTTCATTTCAGGCACTAAAGTGAGGAATCATAAAGCTGTTATGGAGAGATAGATAAGGGATCATTTCCAAATATCTGCAATTTCATATCTACTTATGAGAAAGTAAACATATCCCATCTCTTTTAGAACTTTTTATGGAAGATATGGGCTTGGGAGCCTTTTCTCTAGTGCAAAAAAGAAGTTCAACCTTACCTACTCCTGCCCCTGCATAATGGGTTTGTCCACATTATTCCTTCTGTTCAGCAAGTTTTGTATGCTCTCGTGATCCCTAATCCATCCTTGCTGCTCTCCTAGCTCTCATGAGACTAACAATGCAGATTCCTTAGTTATATATGCAGCCAGCATACCTCATGAATTCAAGATGTAAATTTAGATATAAAATGTGAGATAGCAAAGGAATGCAAAGTAAAAATAATAAATTATCTCCTCTTTCAAAAATTGATTTGTCCACATGTTCCTAAATAAAGCTCTTTGACCACACAAACATTTGTCTCTTCACTCTGTCTCCCAGTTTTCAAGTTATAGCTTAGAAGCCAACAGCTTCATCATCACTCGCACCAGTTCTACTGAGACTGCATTATGTTAATTTTGCTTGGTCGAAATGAATCAGTTTGAAAGCATTTGGAGATACAATCACACTTCTCTGTGTCTTAGGCCTGAGATTGCTTGTGTTTGAGTGTTGAGTGGTCAGTTAAAATTTTTCAAAACTGAATAGGAAGACAATGTCCTAGGCTGGGTCCTGCCTCCCCCTGTTTCTTGAACAACTGTGGAAGCTTTGGTCTGGTCTGCTTTTGCAAATTGTAACATATGTTCCATTTGTGGTGATTTCTGGAACAGAATGGTTTCCATATAGTCATTTACATGCTTCTCTCCTTACAGCTGTCTGTTACAATTTGCTGTACACAGGACTGCCTTGAAGAACATTCATAAACTTGGGCTTATTTAATATGCAATGGCCCATATAGTTATGGGAATATCGAGGTTTGCTCATGTAACTCTAATATGGTAGCTGAACAAGCTTCTGATGAATTTCTGAGTATTGGTTGTCACCTTTAAAAATTCTATGTGGCTCAGGGCTGATAATTTTGATAATGCCTTCTCTTGGTTGAATTTACCAGTCTAGTAAGATCAGAGATGTGGAGGATCCCATGAGCAAGAGAACCACCACTGCTGCCCACTTCCTTTTGTCCCCTGGAAGAAGCGAGCAGTGGCAGAGGTGCTCCAACTGTGAGGGCTGGACAGCCAGGGCTGCCTCCCACAGCAACATCGCTGCTGCTGCCTGCTTCCTTTTGTCCCCCAGGAGAAGCGAGTGGTGGTGGAGATGCTCCAACCAGGAGGGCAGGGACTCCCGGGGCTGCCTCCCACAGCAGCACTGCCGCCCGCTTCCTTTCATCCCCTGGGAGATGCAAGCAGTGGCAGAGGTGCTCTGATCGGGAAGGGACTCTCGGGACTGCCTTTTGCAGCAGCATCTCCATCACTGCTGCCGCCCGCTTCCTTTCATCCCCTGGGAGCAGTGAGTGGCAGTGCAGGTGCTCCAACCGGGAGGGTGGGCAGATGTCCTGGGGCTGCTCACTTTCTTCATTCTCCCGCTGCCTGCTGCTCTGGAGCTCGCAGGATCGGTTCATCCTAGACCAGGTGTGTGTGAGAGAGAGTGGTGTGTGTGTGTGTGAGAGAGAGGGGGGGGGAAGGAAGGAAGGAAGGAAGGAAGGAAGGAAGGAAGGAAGGGAGGGAGGGAGGGAGGAAGGAAGGAAAGAAAGAAAGAGACAAAGAAAGAAAGAGGAAGAAAAAAGAGAAAGAAAGAGAAAGAAAGAGAAAGGAAAAAAAGAAAGAAAGAAAGAAAGAAAGAAAGAAAGAAAGAAAGAAAGAAAGAAAGAAAGAAAGAAAGAAAGAAAGAAAGAAAGAAAGAGAAATAGGAAGGAAGGGAGAGAGAGTGTGATGTTTGTGTGTGTGTGTGTGCTAGAGAGAGAGAGAGACAAGGAAAAAAGAAAGAAAGAAAGAAAGAAAGAAAGAAAGGAAGGAAGGAAGGAAGGAAGGAAGGAAGGAAGGAAGGAAGGAAGGAAGAAAAAGAAAAAAGAAAGAAAGGGGACGGGAGAGAAAGAAAGACAAAGAAAGAGGAAGAAAGAAAGAAAAAGAAATAGGAAGGGAGTGTTTAATGTGTGTGTGTATGTGTGAGGGAGAGAAAGAAAGAAAGAAAGATGAAAGAAAGAAAGAAAGAAAGAAAGAAAGAAAGAAAGAAAGAAAGAA